>JAFEMH010005310.1:0-168777 GCA_022495995.1 Adenophora triphylla var. japonica
CTAATGTCTATCAATCAATGAAGAGGTAGAATGCTTTGAATTATTAATTGAATGTCAAGAGTTTTGAGATGTGAAAGCATGACAGAAGTCGAAAGAAAGTGCATGATCAAAAGACATTTAGAAATGATATACTAATGTGTAAATGAACTAGAATATTAAAGAATGTGATTTTTTTATTAAAAGAAACATCTTTAGAAGAATTAATTAATAAATATTATTACATTTTTATATGATACTTGCTTTGACATTGAAATTGTTACGTTAATAGTGCGGTTTAATTGAAAGCATGTTAGATAAGTTATTGTTGTTAAAAATGAGTTTAAGAATGTCCTATTTAACCTGTTCAAGTCCTATATACGCAACAATACTATTTTGGTCCTGTGCTTTTAAAATGTTTCGAGATTGGTCCACTGTGTGGGAACAACAAGCTTGTTGTTAAATTTTAATAACTTTCATAACTTCTTCGTTTTAAATCGGAATTGAGTGATTTTGAGTCTAAAGTGATTAACTTTACTGTGTACTTTTCATTTATTGAAATCTACACCAATCATATTACATATATTCAAATTATGTATTCATATAGAAGATATAATAATAATAATAATAATAATAATAATAATAATAATAATAATAATAATAATAATAATAATAATAATAATAATAATAATAATAATAATAATAATAAATAATAATAATAATAATAATAATAATAATAATAATTATAATAATTATAATAATAATAATTAATAATTAATAATTAATAATATAGTTCATATACATAAAATTACTATTATTTTACTATTACATATGTACATTTTCATTATGTAATATTTAAAAGAATATCCATTTTATATATAAATTATAATTATTATCAATCCTTTAATTAAAAAAAAACTTTTACGTCTAGAAAAGATTGTCTCAATTGCTATCAAATTAAACTTTGTTACTTATTGCCCTAGGGAAACTAAGGAAGCATAAATAATTAATTTTTTAGTAGTATTTTTAAATTTTATTTCGTGGATATCAAATAAACATGATGCACCACTATAAACTCGATGCTTGATAAATTTCATGCGAGGTACTTCATTAAGTCTAAATCTCCCGAAAGCCTCGAAATTACGAAACCCGTACGTAGCACGGGCTTTTTGCTAGTATAAATATAAAGAGATCATTCATTTTAGAGAAAACGAATGAATTTATTTTTGAAAAGAAGTTAGGGAGGAGTCACTACTTTAGAAATCATGAACTTTAGGCGATCAATCTAAGGAGACCCAAAAAAATTTTAGTCACACAAACATTAACTTTAGGCGACCAAACCAAAAGATAGTCGCTAGAAGTTACTCTCTCGCGACCATTTTTAGGCGACAAAAATGTTTTGTCGGCTTAACAATGTTTAGGCGACAAAACAAAATTTTTGATCGCCCAATAAAATTGTTTAGGCGAGCTATTAACACTTTTAGTCACCCCAAAAAAATTCTTTGGCGACAAACGAAAATATTTGTCGCCTTAGGTGACTGTGACGTTAGATTAGCTGGAGCGTAGAGGTATGTAGTCACCTCGAAAGAGGAGAGTTTAGGCGACAAATAAAATTTTGGTCGCCAAAAAAATTGTTTTGGCGACTATCGACACTTTTAGTCACTCCCAAAGAATTCTTTGGCGACAAAACGAAAATATTTGTAAGCCTTAGGTGACACGTTCGATTTGGCGAGCTAAGTATGTAGTCGCCTCGAGGAGAGTTTAGAGCGACAAATAAAATTTTGGTCACCCAAAAAATTGTTTTGGCGACAAACAAATAAAAATTTGGTCCTTTAAGGTTGGGTGTAGAACGACAATTATGACTCTTTGGTTGCCTTAGGAGTAAGTTTGAGGCGCTCTATTATTGAAGCTTTTGGTTGTCTGGATTCATCCAGTGTTACATGTGCCAAGCTATGCCAATGACATGACATTTCATTGTATCTCTGAAGTGAAATAAAGTTATTTTCTAAAAAGTTTTTTTAATAAAAAATTAACTTTTTTTAACGAGTTTTTGAAAAAAGCAGGTTAACTTTTTAACACTACGTTAAAAAATTACCACCGCGCTGCGCACTTGGCACATTACTACCCATTTCACCACTACTTACCACTACTACCCGCTGCTACCACCGCTCTACTACCCACTCACCATTACTACACCACTCTTGCTACCCAGCTACTTGCTACCATTTGCCATTTAATACCAGTAATACCGCTACTTGCCCAGCTACCCATTTTACTACCACCACCACCATTACCCATTACTACACCGCGTTGCTCTTCTTGCCAGCATACTACCGCTACCCGGCTTTACTTGCACCACTAACTACTACTGCCACCGCGATACTTGCTACCGCTACCCAGCTACTACGCGACTACCCGCTGACAACTTTACTACACTTTCATTCACTACCTTGCCAACATTTCTGACATTGTGCAGCTATCACTACTACCGCATTTACTACTGCATTTTCACTACTACCAGCTACCATTCACTTTACGACCATTTGCACTGACCACCATTCTTGCACCGCCCGCGCGCGCATGGCCCCTTCATCGCGCTTCCTGCGCCCGGCTACTACCGCAGCTGCCGCAGCTAAACTACCCGGCATTGCCCACGCTCACTACGCGGCTACTACTTGCCCGATACCGCCGCCACCGCCCACTACCGCTACCGCCGCGCACTCTTCTGCAGCCATTCTACCAGCTACCCATTTGCCTATCGCTGCACCACACAGTACTTGCCCATAATTACAGCTTCTTGTAGCATTTACTACTACCCAGCTACTACTACTACCGCTACCACCATTGCCATTCTGACGACATTACCGCTACTACCACCCGCTACTGCTAGCATTACCGCTACCACCACGCACCGCCACTCTGCACGCGCACCCGGCTACTACCGCGCCATTACTACCCTTTACCCGCTCACTAACTCGCTACTACCCATTACTACTCACTATTACCGCTCTGCAGGCTCACTACCACCGCTACTGCTACCATTGCACGCGTACCTTGCCACCACGCCCATTCACTACCGCCCATTCTACCGGCTACCCACTACTTATCATTACTACCACCACCACCACTATTACCCATTTGCCACTACTACCATTACTCTACTACCACTACCACACCACCACCATTACTACCACCGCCACCGCCCACTGCGCTACCACCACTACAACTACCAGCTACTACCCAGCTACCACTACTACCATGCCAACTGCCATAACACTTTGCCACCACTACTACTACCACCACTACTACTACCACTACTTTACTAAATTTTTCATTGCCACCACTGCCGCTACCCAGCTACTACCACATTTGCCCATTCTTGCCACCGCTCACTCTGACCCAGCTACCATTTACCACCGCCACCTCACCACTTACCTCGCACCGCACCACACTACTACGCATTCTTGCCCACCACCACTCACTATCACTTGCTACCACTCTTTTGCCACATTATTACCCATTGCCAGCTACTACCATTAGCTACTACCACCATTTACTACTACCAGCTACCACCACATCCACCGCCACTTCTACGCCGCGCCACTACTGCCACTACCATTACTCTCACAACTACCACCACCACCACTATTACCATTGCCACCACTACCACCCACTACTACTACCGCTCTTACTACCAGCTACCGCCACCTCAATTCTACTACCACCACCACCGCATTGCAGCTACTGCCACCACTGCTACTACCACTACCATTCTTACCCATGTTGCCCGCCACAACACTTTCTTACCCACTACTACTACCACCTTGGCTACTACCATTATTACCACTATCGCTACTACCACCACCACTACTACCACTAGCACTACTATACGTAAACCATAACTATTTTTAATTATGTTAAAAACTGTTAAAAATTTAACTATTTTATTCAAAAAGTTAACTGTTTTTTTAAATAACGGTTTAAAAATTAACTTTTATATTGAAAAACTGTGAGAAAATTAATTTTTTCGTAACTGTTTTTAATTATGTTAAAAATTTATTTTAAAAACCCAATTTGAAAAAAAAAAGTTAATTTTTATTTCTTTCAAAATTCATAATTTTTTTTATAACTTTTTGCAATAAATTTAAGGACTAACCAACATCTAAAATAGTCTACTTTATCAAAAAAAATTGAAAAAAATAAAAAATGTTAATATATGTAGTATAGAATTTAACATAAACTATTAAAAAATTAACTGTTTTTTCAAAAATAGACTGATGAAGTTAGAAATTTTGAACCAAAATTTTCTTTGGTTATTCTTTAGTTCCCCCCTTTTTTTTCCCTCCACAAAATAATGAAAAGTTGAAATTCCTTTTCCTTTACCGGCGTATATTCAATTGAGCCTTTTTTTTTTTTTTCCCCCAAATCGCATGTTTCCCTCTTTTCAGTTTTCACTTCACTCAGTTCCAGTTCAACGCCGTCGCCCTCACCCTCACTCTCGCCCTCGCTCTCACCGTCGCTCTAGCCGTCTCCTCGTTCAATTATTCTCGGCGGCTTAGTTCACTCCATGTCGGCAGTGGTAAAAATTTCAACTAATCTTGTTGTCTATTCGTTCAATTTGAATTAGGTATTCTGATTTCGATTTGTTGCAATTTCCTGTGTTTAGGATTCGATGAATTTTGGCGTATTATTCTCTGTCCAGGTGTGTTTGAGTGAATGCTAGTCGTGCAATTCGGCGTTCCGATGTTGTTGCGCTCGTCATTGAGGCCTTGGCCTGTATTACAGAACAGGTGTGCTTCTTTATAGCTTTTGTGATTTAGTTAGACTTTGAACCAACAAAACCACTCGCTCGAGAAGCAATTTCTTTACGAGTGGACCATTAATATGTGCTGACCACAGAATCTGAATATGCAGAAGCAAAAGGATGAAAAACCATTGCAGTCTCTAATCACTTGTAACTGTTCTTTGCTTCATTTTTTTTTAATTATTCAACTATTCTTTCCCTTCCACTAATTATTCTAACTACTAAATTTTGAATTTCTAAGAATCTGCTAACTGCTTCATTTAATTTACTTAAGCATATGAGTGATCAGCTGTACCATCTTAACAGGCATGTGGAGCTAAGTTTCATATCCAAGAAGATTTCCTGGATGAGACTAATGTTGATGACGTTGTTGTTGCGCTTGTTAATTTGGCTGAGAGAGTATCCCCCATAAGTGCTTTATCTTTTAACTAGGTGTGGCCATGGATTTATCCACGGTTCTCCATTGACATTTTACAATGCTTTGAACTATTGTACAAAATATCATAGTTTAATGCATTGTAAAATTTCAATGGATAACCGTGGTTAAACCCTTTGCCACTCAAATACCTTCAACTAAATTTCTCATGCGCTCTCTTGATAATTTGCTCGGAGCTATTCACTTTGAATTTGTTGACTGATACCTTGATACTTGTAAATCATCTTTTTGTTTATGTTAACACATCGAAATCTAAGGGAGACATTGAAGATTATCATACCTCAAAAAAGGAGTTCAGAAGTTTCAAAGAGAACCTCGTTTTGTTCTGGGATAATTTGGTTGTTGAGTCCCAAAATGGACCACTATTTAATCAGGTTTTGTTTGACAAATGCATGGACTATATCATTGCTCTTTCATGGTAAGCTTCATTCTTTAGCTTTTATCATTAAATTTTGTGAAGCTGCTTCATATAGTTAGTCTTGTTGGTGTCCATGCATTTCAGTACTCCTCCAAGAGTTTTTCGTCAGGTTGCTACCTTGATGGGGCTCCAGCTGGTCACATCCTTCATAACTGTTGCTAAAATTCTCGGTGCTCAACGAGAAACTACACAGAGACAGTTGAATGCTGAGAAAAAGAAACGAGCTGATGGACCTCATGTGGAATCACTTGATAAGCGGTTATCAGCAACGCATGAAAAGATAACAATAATAGAGGAGATGATGCGGAAAATATGTGAGCACCCCAACCCGGGACCTAACACGTGTCCCGAGCTAAGGGAGCTCAAACTAAGAAAAACCATCTCAATTTTTAAAACATTTATTTGCCTTTAAAAGAAAACCACCTTTCAAACTTACAATTTTAAAATCAATTAGTAATATCTCTACTTAAAGGAAATCCAACCATAACTTTAATAAACCGATATCTGATCAAATACATTGGAAACCTTAATTAACATCCGTTTAACAAAAGGGTTTTCCATACAAAATATAGAAGAGGAATACTTAACAAATACTCCTAACAACCCACTCCTATACTTAACTTGTCAAGCCCCAAAAGCAAAGTCCTGATGATACCCCGACCTCGATGGTTCGGGTCACTGCCTCGGAATCTAAAAACAGGTAAAGGGAGAGGGGTGAGAATAAATCTCAATGAGCTATTATGGATGCGACAAGATGCCATACAAGATGCAACACGTAGCATGGCAACACTTAACACATTATGAAAGCGGTAAACACCTTACGTTACCTCATTTTACCTTTTCCCGTCTCGAGCAATAAGTCGTCTGACGTGGGAGTAAAACTCCACTCTTTGGTGAAGCGCCCCCGCACGTTCACTCGCTTATAGGTCTCATACCCCGTAGATCCATATAAGAAAAACAGGGATACATATATGACCCCTATATTTAGAGTATCATATACTATCATCGCCACTCGAGAGAGCCGTTGGCTTCATACGAGCATTCCCCGGTTTCTCCTAATCGCGGCGGTATGTAAAGGCTACTTATCGCTCAGTACGGTAGCTTGCGGCCCGCCCCGTGGCGCGAGTGGGGAAGGGTCAGCGGTATGACGAACCTTCAATCACTTATTGAACAAATCAATAATTGATTGAAATCCATCATACCCACCCGAACATAAACACGCTCGAAGCACATAATAGATACTCGAGATAATCCACAAAACGGGATAACAATATAATAACGTGGTAATGTATACTCATGCTAAACCGAACCGTAGTACAACAATTCATGTAATACACAATGCATAATATCACCAATGCATATGAACTCAATTAAGGTAACAATATAACCACATAATCCACACCGGGATACAATACAATCATGTACCCGATAAATCCACAGGGATACAATACAATCATGTACCCAATAAATCCACACCGGATACAACACAACAACTTGCCAAATAATCCATACTTAGGGTATTAAGGTATACACCAAATTCAATGATTCCACAAATTGGGATAATAATGCCACAAGGAGATACATGCCCGTTACCCAATTAGTTGATAGTGAAACCTATGAGCCTACACCATTGCAACTATTCACTAAAGATAGGGAGTGAGGCTACTATATATCATAAACCACTCTTACATAGTCATTATACGACCTTGAATAACATTAATTAAAGTTCAAGTTCTATTTCCCAATTGGAACTATTTTGGTGAAGTCACAAATCAAACCTATCAACCATTTTCGGGGCAATATTTAAACTACTTCCACAATTCCATTTTGATCACTTAAGATGTCATTGAGTAGCCGAAGTATTCTACTTTAATCTAGGTTAAAGAGATTTCATTTTGGTTCGAGTTTGATTAGGTTTGAGCGGCTCTAAAATTGATACTTTGAAACCGGGCCGGGGCACGACTCGTCCCCAGTGGCACGACTCGTGCCCCCTTACCTTCCCCGAATCGGCGTCCCCGGTAAGGCACGACTTCCCTTTATCCCTAGTCACGACTCGTCCCCATCCAAGGCACGACTCGTGCCACGGGGCACGACTCGTGCCACGAACCCAAATTCGAAACGAGAATAAAATCCTTTAGTAACCCTAACCAAAATTGTCCCAAACTGATTTTCCCTTGTTTGTGAACTTATAAGGACTTCCTAAACTTCATACACATTATACTAATTCATTTAAACCCCAAGATAACCTAAACCCAAATCAATTACCACTTAATTTCCAACCCATTTTACTTCCATTTTCATGATTTACCATCTTAATCCAACTCCACACATTTTCTTACACTCTTAATCATTTCTTATGAACAACAACAATATTCCATAACATTAACTAATTACTCAACTCCAAGAAGACTTCCAAGACATGTAACAACCATTACAACATCAAGAACAACAATGGATAGTTCATGAGCACATAAATGAAAAGAGGTCATAACAACTCACTTTTGGATTTTATAAGGAAATGTTGATCTTTCTAGCTAGATGACTTCCTCTAGGTGATCCAATTCCAATGGTGCTCCTAGACTTGATTTTTGGTGAAGAAATGCTTGACTTCAAGGCTTGGGCAAAGAGGACTTCAATGGAGGTTCTCTTTATTTTCTCTAGGTTGAAGAAGAAGGATGAATGAAGGAGAAGGAGGTAATGTGAGGAGGGTAAAGGAGGGGGGGAGGGGCCGGATATGGGGGGAAGTAAGAGGAGGGGATGGAGGTGCCACTTGGCATGCTAGGAA
Source organism: Adenophora triphylla var. japonica (assembly GCA_022495995.1). Taxonomy (NCBI): domain Eukaryota; kingdom Viridiplantae; phylum Streptophyta; class Magnoliopsida; order Asterales; family Campanulaceae; genus Adenophora; species Adenophora triphylla. The sequence goes on from JAFEMH010005310.1 coordinate 8,420, forward strand.
GGAGCAAGACCAATGGCCCCCCTTCAAGAACTTTAAAAACCCATGGCTTTCATCCTTTTTAATTTAAAATAAATCCTTAACCCAAAATTCATCCTACTCAAATAACCTCCTTGCACTATTTATCTTATTTCCCTTTTTATTATTTCCCCAAATTTCTTTATTTAATATCCAATAAATTCTCAAAAGATTCCAATCTTACTACTCACCCAATTTATCTTAATTTACGAATTTAAAGACATGATTGAACACAAAAAGCTAGCATAAATATTAAAAGCATCTAATATAATATTAAAAATAAATGCCTAGGGTTGGGGTCGTTACAAAATATTTACAGGGTACTTTTTTTAACCTCTCAGTTGCATTCTGTTGGCAGAAAGTTGGGGGAGCAACTGGGATTCTCAGTTTGATTCTTTTTATTTTATTTGAAATTCCATTTCCTCCATTCTTATAAGAAACAGATTTTTGACTGATCAAATGGTTGCTTTTGAAGTTTATTTGTGCATAGGTACAGAGACATTGATCCCGATATCAGAATGTTGTGCATACAGTCACTTGGTGTGTGGATTTTGTCATATATGAGACCTCTCGGAGTAGGTCTGTTCCCTGCCCTTTCCGTAGTTATCAATGTTTTGTTTTTCTTTCTATTTCCCTTTTATCCTTATGCAAATGGATCATCTTAGTACTTGTTTCTTTGTTGATGCACTTATTTTTTTCGACCAGGAGTCCCCCCCCCCCCTTATTGTATAATGTACAAATCAACTAAGTTTCATTTTCGCTTGTCTTTCCTCGTTGTAGTTGCTATGGTTTTGGGTATTGATGATGAGGTTGGACCTCGACTATTCAAATGTGATCCAGCTGGCCACTTCTTTGGTCACAAGATAAGTGGAGGCTTTTCCTTCTATATCATGTTATTTGAACTTTTCACTTGTTGCATGCAGTAGCTATCTTTTAATATATGGCCCAATGCTTGTTTTCTGGGAGAAAGAAAAAAGAAGGCGCTCAATGTTTATCCAGCCTTAGCGGGTCTGGAAAGGCTCCTTTTTTCTCTAGTTATTTGTGTGACTTCACCAAACAATGTCCTTCCACTTACTTTAGGAGGGGGCATTAGTGTTAGACATTAGATGCATGTATTTTCTGCTGCTGTTTTTTTTTTTTTTTGAAGGTGTTTTCTATTCTAATCGATTATGTTTTAACTTGTAGGTATATGATGATCGGCTGTCTTAGCAACAAAATTATAACATCCAACATAGTGGAGGCTATTTTTGTTTTGCATCATTTAATGGGTTGTAGTTAAGCTATAGTTGTTATGATTATGATCTTTTGGGCACAAACTGTTCATGTGTCTTTTGTAATATGTCGTTAGGGCACGAAACTTATGTTACTTATTATGTGTCTTTTGGGCACGAATCTTGTTAATGCATTTTACCTTTTATGTTAATTGAAACTCTTTTTTTATTGTCAATATTATAGTTTTATTATCAATTGATTTATTTATTATTATTATTAGTTAATTTCTATGCTTGTTGTAAAATTTAAATTATTAATATATTATATAATATTATATATATATATATATATTTTTTTTAGGTGACCAGGTGTAAATAAATTTTGTCACCAAAAAATACTTTTAGGCGACCAAGTTTAGTTTTTGTGGCCTTAGTTGGGTTACTCAGGAGACCAAAATAATTGTCACCAAAGATTAGTTTTAGGCGACCAAGTGTGGTTTTTGTGACCTTAATTTGGTTACTTAGGAGACCAAAATATTTTGTCACCAAAGAATACTTTTAGGCAACCATGTTTAAATTTTGTGGCCTAATTTAGTGACTTAGGAGACCAAAATACTTTGTCGCCAAAGAAATATTTTTGGCGACCAACTTTAATTTTCGTCGCCTAAAAGCTGAGGCGAAAAGGTTTGAATTCGTCGCCCAGGAAAAGGTTTAGGCGACCAACTTTAATTTTCGTCGCCTAAAACCTGAGGTCAGGAGGTTTGTGTGACCAAGCTTTGGCGACGAAGATTTGTTGCCAGAGGTTTTTGGCGACGAATTTAAGAACAAGGCGACCAATTTTTTTTAGAAATGATATTTAGAAATGATATATACTAATGTGTAAATGAACTAGAATATTAAAGAATGTGATTTTTTTTTATTAAAGAAACATCTTTAGAAAATTAATTAATAAATATTATTATTTTATATGATACTTGCTTTGACATTGAAATTGTTCTGTTAATAGTGCAGTTTAATTGAAAGCATGTTAGATAAGTTATTGTTGTTAAAAATGAGTTTAAGAATGTCCTATTTGATCCCTATATCTGTAACAATACTATTTTGGTCCCTGTGCTTTTAAAATGTTTTCAGATTGGTCCCTGTGTCAGGTTAACAAAACTTGTTAAATTTTAATAACTCATAACTTCTTCGTTTTAAATCAGAATTGAGTGATTTTGAGTCTAAAGTGATTAACTTTCTGTGTACTTTTCATTTATTGAAATCTCACAATCATATTATATATTCAAATTATGTATTCATATAGAAGATACAATAATAATATTAATAATTAATAATTAATAATATAGTTCATATACATAAAATTACTATTATTTTACTATTACATATGTACATTTTCATTATGTAATATTCAAAAGAATATCCATTTTATATATAAATTATAATTATTATCAATCCTTTAATTAAAAAAAAAACTTTTTCTGTCCCGAAAAGATTGTCTCAATTGCTATCAATAAAACTTTGTTATATTACTAGGGAAACTAAGGAAGCATAAATAATTAATTTTAGTAGTATTTTTAAATTTTATTTCGTGGATATCAAATAAACAATGCACCATATAAATTCAGTACTGATAAATTTCATGCGAGGTCTTCATTAAGTCTAAATCTCCCAAAAGCCTCGAAATTACTGAACCCATGCGTAGCACGGGCTTTTTGCTAGTATAAATATAAAGAGATCATTCATTTGAAACGAATGAATTTATTTTGAAAAGAAGTTAAGGAAAGTGATCGAAAAATTTCAAAAAAATATCATAATGTTTGAAAAATTTTCTCGTGTTATATTATTTCTATAATATCGCATACAGTATATTCACTTATGAACTCGGATCAAATTCTCATAGTTATCCATAAATTAAAATAGTACTCCGTGACCCTTACAATAATGTTTCGAAGACTTTAAAAAGAAGGAAACGAAACAGCTCCGCGCATTCCATTATAAAGTTGACTTCACCATAGCCATCATCTTTGACCAAATAAAAAAAAAAAAAAAAACTGATATCTATAAATACCTCCATCAAACATATGACTCCATATCACACTTCAAACCCCACATCTTCATCTTCTTCTTCTTCATCAATTTTCAAATTCTACAGAGAAATTAAAAGATCTATCTACCATGGCAGCAAGCAAAGGAACAGTGTGTGTAACAGGAGGAACAGGTTTCTTAGCTTCAAGACTTATTATTCAGCTTCTTGATGCTGGCTACACCGTTCATACCACCATGAGAGGTATATTTTCCACTCCAGTTTAAATTTTCTGTAACATTTTATACTTCAGTTTGTAGGGATCATACCATTATTATGAATTGTTATGACTGACGTCATCATGATGATTGGGAAAGGCACCGAGCCAATTGCTAGAACCAGTGATCCGGCTTAGTTTGATCATATGCCAGCCAGATGAATTGGGTGCAAAGTGCAAACAATCCGACTAAATAGCAGTAGATTATGAAAATCAAGATGGCATATGGCATGTATTTGGCATAAGTTGACGAAAATGCTCCCATAAGATATGGACATTAATTTTAGAAACCAAAGTCATAAATTGATTGTTAATCCAAGCACTTGGACTGTGTTAACTTATTGACTTGGATACTATTTCTTACAAATTCAATTTTCCATATTGCAGGTACCAACAGAGACCTTAGCTACCTGACAAACCTACCGGGTGCATCAGAAAGACTAAAGCTATTCAGCGCCGATCTAGACAAGCCAGAGAGTTTCGCACCCGCCATTAATGGCTGCGACGGAGTATTCCACGTAGCTCATCCCATGGAGATTCTCAGTGGCACAGAATCCGATGAAGTAGTCACAAAAAGAGCTATAAACGCAACTCTAGGCATCTTACAAGCAGCCGTTGACTCCAAGACAGTCAAACGAGTCATTCACACTTCCAGTACCGTCGCAGTTTCCTTCAACGGCAAGGACGAAGAATCCCCTGACGAGAATTCATGGAGCGATATAGATTTCGTCAGAAATTATCTAATGAGTGTAGGAGGAACTTACATTTTGTCCAAGACTTTGACCGAAAAGGCTGTCATTGACTTTGCTGAGAAGAGTGGATTGGATGTTGTCACTATTAATCCGTCGTTTATAACGGGGCCTTTTAGTACTCCAAATCACCCGGAATCCATCCGCATGACTATGCCTATGGTGTTTGGGGACCCCACGGCTTTCAGTAGCTTCCCTACCGTCCATGTTGATGATGTGGCAGCTGCACAAATCCATCTTTACGAGTACCCGAATGCAAAGGGGAGGTATATTTGCTCGTCTTTTGAAGTCACCATCGATGAGTTGCATAAATTCCTCTCAACCTATCCTGAACTCAAAGTACCACATATCGAGTAAGTTTCTGATTATTACATGCATGTTCAGTTCTTGATATTAAAATGAAAATCATACTCCCTCCGTCCCACGTCATTGCAAACTTATTTCCATTTTGGTCCGTCCCACGTGAATGCAAACTGCCAAAAATGGAAACAAATTTATTATTTTATATTCACCCTGCCCCACCCACTCATTCTCTCTTCATTTTTCACCATACAATTTATTCAACCAACCTACTATTAACTTCACTCATTCTCTCTCTTCATTTCCTACCACACATTTTCATTATCTTAATAATACTCCTTAATTATTGTGCCCGGAAAAATGGTTTTCAATGACGTGGGACGGAGGGAGTATATACTAAATTAAATGTTGTTTATGATATGCAGTTATTCAGAGAAAGTGGCAGCAGGGATCAAGAAAACAAACTACTCACAGAAGAAGCTTTTGGAGACTGGATTCAAGTACAAGTATGGGTTTGAGGAAACGTTTGATGGAGCTATTCGGAGCTGCAAAGAGAGGGGAATGTTCTCTGACTAGTTCATGAATTTCTCGAGTTTATTTCTCTGTAGAATAAGTCCTTCTGGACATAGTAATTTACATCTTTTTTTTTTTTTGAGTTTCTCTGCATACTTTTTTTTGTTTGACATGTACTGTACAAGTTCTCTTGTATAATAGGAGTATGTAATTTTAGACACGAATACATATGTTTCTACATACAGTATGTGTTACATTTATGTTTGTGATTATCAAACTTTGAATTAATTATCACTCTTTGTTGGTATATGATATGAATGCTTTCTATCCCCTGTCATCCTCCAAACCATAACCGTTTATGGAGGACCAGCTTGAAATAGGATTTGATTTAGAGAGGCAAGATTATACATTGACCAATACAGCTCTCAAAATTATGCTTCATGTGGGCCACTGATTAGTACGACTCGTGACTATTATTTGAAAGAGTGATAAACCGAACTCTATCCAACTGGTAATAATACAAGTGTTTGGACCCCTGATGCCGAAGGGACGGACACTTCAAGTCTAACGAAAAAGAGTCCCTAGCCAACACATAAATAACTTGTGATCTACCATTTATGTGTCAAATACGTTATGGTGTACATGCATCTGTCTATTTTTTTTCTAACTCCCGCAGAAGAGCCAAAGTCTCTCAGCGGTGAATCCATATCCTAGTCTCTTGTTTCCCTTTAACATTCAAACATGGAAAGGGAGGGGAGGGGTTCGCCGGAGGTGGGGACGAGATCTAGATCTAAGAATAAAAAAGAGAGCAAGAGAGACGGTCGCTGGAGTAGGGGAGACGGACACCAAAAATTAATGAGGAGGGAGACGGTCGCCGAAATTGTGAGGGAGACGATCGCCGGAAAGGGAGGGGCACTACAAGAAACATGCTTATATACGGCCGATTTTAACCGCCGTATATAGAACGCGAGCCGCCGTATCTATAGTATAAATTAAACCCCTCCGTGAACAGTTCTATGAACAGTTCCGGAGGGGTTTTTCCCTATTTTGCCCTCACTATTTAGTCTGTTTCCTATTTTGCCCTTAATTTGTGCAAAGACTTTGGGTTTGGGCTAAGACTTTGGGTTTGGGCTAAGAGTAGGCTTTAGGATGGTTTACTTAAATTAATTAACTGATTTTTTTATTTTTTTAAAAAATTAAAAAAAAAAAATTAATTTGAAAAAAAAAAAAAAAACACACCCGTGTCCTTGGACACGGGCATATGTACTAGTATATCATATACGGCGGACAATCCGCCGTATATAGTCCACCGTATAAACAATCGTCGTATATAGTATATACGGCGGGTGTCCCGCCGTATATACTATTTACGGCGGAAATACAACCGCCGTAAATAAAATAGTACAAATAAGGCGGTTATAAACCGCCATATATAATGAAATATAAAAACACCGTATGTATAACAGGCGTATTTGAGGAATCTTTTTACGGCGGTAAATAACCGCCGTATATAATGAAAATTTATATACGGCGGACGCGTATCATCCGCCGTATATAATAGACGAGTCGTCCAAGAGAGCATGAATCGTCCAATTTTCACCCCACCCAGATTCTCTCGTCCCCCTTTGGGGACAAGTTGTCCATTATACTTATATACGGCGGATGTAGGGATCCGCCGTAAATAACTAGTTATGAGACGAGTCGTCCATTAGAGCACGAGTCGTCCCATTTGCACCCCACCTGCATTCCTCGTCCCCCTTTGGGGACGAGTCGTCCAATGACCTATTTACGGCGGCTACTTATATACCGCCGTATATAACTTAAATCTCATATACGTATATGTCAAATGTACGTATATAAAGTATTTACGGCGGCTCGAGCCGCCGTATATAACAAATATATACGGCGCCTGTGTATACCGTCATATATATTATTTATATACGGCGGACGCGTATCATACGCCGTATATAACTAATATATACGGCGGACGCGTATCACCCGCCGTAAATGAGTGTCGTAAATAACCAACTTTCTTGTAGTGGGAGAGGTTTGTCGGAGTTTGGGAGGAGGGGGGGTCGCCGGATTTAGGGATATAAGTGGTTCGGTTCAAACCGCGGTTTGAAACCGAACCGAACCAAATCATGCGGTTTGATTTGGTTTTCAAGTATAAATGGTTCGGTTCGGTCTCAAATTTTGGCAAACAACATGGTTCGGTTTGGTTTGTGGTCTGACCCTCCCAGATCAAACTGAACCAAACCAAACCAATCCGCGGTTTGAAATCGAACCAACAAACCAAACCACATTACATAAACTAGTTCTAACCTCCGTTTTGTATCTTGTTTAATATTTTCGTATATTTATTAAAATTTACTGTTAGATCAATAAAAAAAAACATACATTACATAGCCTATACTAACCCCCCGTTGTGTATCTTATTTAATATTAATTTTATCATTTGTTATCGTCATTGCGACACATAAATAACTAAGTTCCCTTCCACGATCGAAGATTGTAAAGTGTTTTTTTTTCTTCGACTTCTTTCTTCCTCTAGTCTCTCTCTTCCTCTAACTTTCCTCTTAATGCCCGCATTTTTCGCTCTAACTCCGATATCACAGAAAATTTAAACAATAAAAAAATAAGTTTCGGTCTGAATCGTGGTTTGAAACGTAGTACAAATCATGGTTTGATCCCCGGTTTGGACCGCGGTTTGAACCACATTATTGAACCGCGGTTTGAACCAAACCATAGCGGGTTTGAATTTTTTCATGGCTCGGTTCGATTTGAAATTTTTTCGAACCGATGACTAGTGGTTCGGTCTGTAAATTCCCCCAAACCGAACCATTTACACCCCTAGCCGGATTAATAGATGACTGGAGAGAGGGTAGTGAGAGAGAGGGAACGAAGTGTGTGTTTTGTGTGTGTGAGAGAGATGTAATGGGTATCTATATATAATATTAAAGCAGAAGAATTTCCAAGCTCCACATTGCGCCACGTGTCAAATCTTTATTCGCCGATATTTTGCATTTTAGTCCTTAAAATTCTTCTATTTTGGCCAATTTTTTGCATTTTCGTCCTTGAAAGTCTTTAATTTTATCCAATTTTTTGCCTTTTGTACCATAAAAACAATTAATGCACGTTCACATTTTAAACTCTCTCATAATTCAACATTCTCAACAGACAATGGTTCGACAACTATACCAAACCTTAATACGAACCACATCATCTTCATACCAATCTCTACTCCATGGAAAGTCACCGCCTTTGGTCAGCCTGACGCAACGCCACCGCTCAAATCAATCGGGAAAGGCTCAATTGATCCAGGACGACCTCGAATCTGACAGCGATGCGGAGGTATTGGGTATACGCAAGCTTGAAGATACGGAGGTATTGGGTATACGCAGAAGAAAATCATCCTTCACTCATTGTTTGGCAGCCCAATCACGAGGCACAAAGGGTTCTTGGTGTTCAAGTTCAAGGACTATAATTGCACTGTCGAGTATTATCGGGCCCCATTTCTTGTGTTGCAAAGTAGACCGCCTCCTAGTTCTCCTGGGAAAATAAGGACGACATTGAAATTAGACCAGATTGATTGGAGTGTTTTGAAATGGCGAGATGCGGATATTATAGTTTTTAATACAGGGCATTGGTGGAATTTTGAGAAAACTATACGCGGGTAATCAGTTTTTTTTTTAAACATGATTTGTTTGTCAATTTTCAGAATGAATTTATTGAATGGTTTGGTTTTTAAGGTTTTGGTTTTTTTGGGTAATTCAGAGGTTGTTATTTCCAAGGAGAATATGTGAAGATGGATATGGATGTTGATGTTGCATACAGAAAGGCCATGGAAACTGTTGCTATCATTTTCACTATCACACATTCTTTATTTGAATTTTTGGCTGTACAATTAGCTCCAGTTTTTGGATTTCTGGGTTATACCTAACCTTGTATACCATGCTGCTAATGATACAATCATATTTGTAACTTAATGATACAAGTGCTCTGATGAATATTTAAATCCTAAAGAAGAGATAAAATTTACCCAATCAAAATTTTCAAATTGGCAATTAGATCTTATCAGATTTTAAAAATATTTGAACTGATAAATGAAATATGATTGTATATATCTTGTAAAAATATTTTTTATTAGTATGTAAATCAATTCCATGAATTAAGCCAAAAGATACTCTTTCTTTCTCTTAGGAAAAAAATGAAATGAAATTCGAAAATTCAAATTTGAAATTCAATTGAATTTCAATCTTCAAAACCTTAATTAAGATAAAATCTGCTTTCCTTAAGTAAAATTCTCATTGATCAATTAACTTTGGATAGTGCCTAAATTAGGATAAAAATATTTGAACATTATACTTATATACGGCGGATGTAGGGATCCGCCGTAAATAACTAGTTATGAGACGAGTCGTCCATTAGAGCACGAGTCGTCCCATTTGCACCCCACCCAGATTCCCTCGTCCCCCTTTGGGGACGAGTCGTCCAATGACCTATTTACGGCGGCTACTTATATATCGCCGTATATAACTTAAATCTCATATACGTATATGTCAAATGTACGTATATAAAGTATTTACGGCGGCTCGAGCCGCCGTATATAACAAATATATACGGCGCCTGTGTATACCGTCGTATATATTATTTATATACGACGGACGCGTATCATCCGCCGTATATAATAGACGAGTCGTCCAAGAGAGCATGAATCGTCCAATTTTCACCCCACCCAGATTCTCTCGTCCCCCTTTGGGGACAAGTTGTCCATTATACTTATATACGGCGGATGTAGGGATTCGCCGTAAATAACTAGTTATGAGACGAGTCGTCCATTAGAGCACGAGTCATCCCATTTGCACCCCACCCAGATTCCCTCATCCCCCTTTGGGGACGAGTCGTCCAATGACCTATTTACGGCGGCTACTTATATACCGTCGTATATAACTTAAATCTCATATACGTATATGTCAAATGTACGTATATAAAGTATTTACGGCGGCTCGAGCCGCCGTATATAACAAATATATACGGCGCCTGTGTATACCGTCGTATATATTATTTATATATGGCGGACGCGTATCATCCGCCGTATATAACTAATATATACGGCGGACGCATATCACCCGCCGTAAATGAGTGTCGTAAATAACCAACTTTCTTATAGTGGGGAGAGGTTTGTCGGAGTTTGGGAGGAGGGGGGGTCGCCGGATTTAGGGGTGTAAGTGGTTCGGTTCAAATCGCGGTTTGAAACCGAACCGAACCAAATCATGCGGTTTGATTTGGTTTTCAAGTATAAATGGTTCGGTTTGGTCTCAAATTTTGGCAAACAACATGGTTCGGTTTGGTTTGTGGTCTGACCCTCCCAGATCAAACTGAACCAAACCAAACCAATCCGCGGTTTGAAATCGAACCAACAAACCAAACCACATTACATAAACTAGTTCTAACCTCCGTTTTGTATCTTATTTAATATTTTCGTATATTTATTAAAATTTACTGTTAGATCAATAAAAAAACATACATTACATAGCCTATACTAACCCCTCGTTGTGTATCTTATTTAATATTAATTTTATCATTTGTTATCGTCATTGCGACACATAAATAACTAAGTTCCCTTCCACGATCGAAGATCGTAAAGTGTTTTTCTTTCTTCGACTTCTTTCTTCCTCTAGTCTCTCTCTTCCTCTAACTTTCCTCTTAATGCCCGCATTTTTCGCTCTACCTCCGAGATCACAGAAAATTTAAACAATAAAAAAATAAGTTTCGGTCTGAATCGTGGTTTGAAACGTAGTACAAACCATGGTTTGATCCCCGGTTTGGACCGCGGTTTGAACCACATTATTGAACCGCGGTTTGAACCAAACCATAGCGGGTTTGAATTTTTTCATGGCTCGATTCAATTTGAAATTTTTTCAAACTGATTACTAGTTCGGTCGGTAAATTCCCGCAAACCGAACCATTTACACCCCTAGCCGGATTAATAGATGACTGGAGAGAGGGTAGTGAGAGAGAGGGAACGAAGTGTGTGTTTTGTGTGTGTGAGAGAGATGTAATGGGTATCTATATATAATATTAAAGCAGAAGAATTTCCAAGCTCCACATTGCGCCACGTGTCAAATCCTTATTCGCCGATATTTTACATTTTAGTCCTTAAAATTCTTCTATTTTGGCCAATTTTTTGCATTTTCGTCCTTGAAAGTCTTTAATTTTATCCAATTTTTTGCCTTTTGTACCATAAAAACAATTAATGCACGTTCACATTTTAAACTCTCTCATAATTCAACATTCTCAACAGACAATGGTTCGACAACTATACCAAACCTTAATACGAACCACATCATCTTCATACCAATCTCTACTCCATGGAAAGTCACCGCCTTTGGTCAGCCTGACGCAACGCCACCGCTCAAATCAATCGGGAAAGGCTCAATTGATCCAAGCCGACCTCGAATCTGACAGCGATGCGGAGGTATTGGGTATACGCAAGCTTGAAGATGCGGAGGTATTGGGTATACGCAGAAGAAAATCATCCTTCACTCATTGTTTGGCAGCCCAATCACGAGGCACAAAGGGTTCTTGGTGTTCAAGTTCAAGGACTATAATTGCACTGTGGAGTATTATCGGGCCCCATTTCTTGTGTTGCAAAGTAGACCGCCTCCTAGTTCTCCTGGGAAAATAAGGACGACATTGAAATTAGACCAGATTGATTGGAGTGTTTTGAAATGGCGAGATGCGGATATTATAGTTTTTAATACAGGGCATTGGTGGAATTTTGAGAAAACTATACGCGGGTAATCAGTTTTTTTTTAAACATGATTTGTTTGTCAATTTTCAGAATGAATTTATTGAATGGTTTGGTTTTTAAGGTTTTGGTTTTTTTGGGTAATTCAGAGGTTGTTATTTCCAAGAAGGAGAATATGTGAAGATGGATATGGATGTTGATGTTGCATACAGAAAGGCCATGGAAACTGTTGCTATCATTTTCACTATCACACATTCTTTATTTGAATTTTTGGCTGTACAATTAGCTCCAGTTTTTGGATTTCTGGGTTATACCTAACCTTGTATACCATGCTGCTAATGATACAATCATATTTGTAGCTTAATGATACAAGTGCTCTGATGAATATTTAAATCCTAAAGAAGAGATAAAATTTACCCAATCAAAATTTTCAAATTGGCAATTAGATCTTATCAGATTTTAAAAATATTTGAACTGATAAATGAAATATGATTGTATATATCTTGTAAAAATATTTTTTATTAGTATGTAAATCAATTCCATGAATTAAGCCAAAAGATACTCTTTCTTTCTCTTAGGAAAAAAATGAAATGAAATTCGAAAATTCAAATTTGAAATTCAATTGAATTTCAATCTTCAAAACCTTAATTAAGATAAAATCTGCTTTCCTTAAGTAAAATTCTCATTGATCAATTAACTTTGGATAGTGCCTAAATTAGGATAAAAATATTTGAACATTATACTTATATACGGCGGATGTAGGGATCCGCCGTAAATAACTAGTTATGAGACGAGTCATCCATTAGAGCACGAGTCGTCCCATTTACACCCCACCCAGATTCCCTCGTCCCCCTTTGGGTACGAGTCGTCCAATGACCTATTTACGGCGGCTACTTATATACCGCCGTATATAACTTAAATCTCTTATACGTATATGTCAAATGTACGTATATAAAGTATTTACGGCGGCTCGAGCCGCCGTATATAACAAATATATACGGCGCCTGTGTATACCGTCGTATATATTATTTATATACGGCGGACGCGTATCATCCGCCGTATATAATAGACGAGTCGTCCAAGAGAGCATGAATCGTCCAATTTTCACCCCACCCAGATTCACTCGTCCCCCTTTGGGGACAAGTTGTCCATTATACTTATATACGGCGGATGTAGGGATCCGCCGTAAATAACTAGTTATGAGACGAGTCGTCCATTAGAGCACGAGTCGTCCCATTTGCACCCCACCCAGATTCCCTCGTCCCCCTTTGGGGACGAGTCGTCCAATGACCTATTTACGGCGGCTACTTATATACCGTCCTATATAACTTAAATCTCATATACGTATATGTCAAATGTACGTATATAATGTATTTACGGCGGCTCGAGCCGCCGTATATAACAAATATATACGGCGCCTGTGTATACCATCGTATATATTATTTATATACGGCGGACGCGTATCATCCGCCGTATATAATAGACGAGTCGTCCAAGAGAGCATGAATCGTCCAATTTTCACCCCACCCAGATTCTCTCGTCCCCCTTTGGGGACAAGTTGTCCATTATATTTATATACGGCGGATGTAGGGATCCGCCGTAAATAACTAGTTATGAGACGAGTCGTCCATTAGAGCACGAGTCGTCCCATTTGCACCCCACCCAGATTCCCTCGTCCCCCTTTGGGGACGAGTCGTCCAATGACCTATTTACGGCGGCTACTTATATACCGCCGTATATAACATAAATCTCATATACGTATATGTCAAATGTACGTATATAAAGTATTTACGGCGGCTCGAGCCGCCGTATATAACAAATATATACGGCGCCTGTGTATACCGTCGTATATATTATTTATATACGGCGGACGCGTATCATCCGCCGTATATAACTAATATATACGGCGGACGCGTATCACCCACCGTAAATGAGTGTCGTAAATAACCAACTTTCTTGTAGTGGGGAGAGGTTTGTCGGAGTTTGGGAGGAGGGGGGGTCGCCGGATTTAGGGGTATAAGTGGTTCGGTTCAAACCGCGGTTTGAAACCGAACCGAACCAAATCATGCGGTTTGATTTGGTTTTCAAGTATAAATGGTTCGGTTCGGTCTCAAATTTTGGCAAACAACATGGTTCGGTTTGGTTTGTGGTCTGACCCTCCCAGATCAAACTGAACCAAACCAAACCAATCCGCGGTTTGAAATCGAACCAACAAACCAAACCACATTACATAAACTAGTTCTAACCTCCGTTTTGAATCTTATTTAATATTTTCGTATATTTATTAAAATTTACTGTTAGATCAATAAAAAAAATATACATTACATAGCCTATACTAACCCCCCGTTGTGTATCTTATTTAATATTAATTTTATCATTTGTTATCGTCATTGCGACACATAAATAACTAAGTTCCCTTCCACGATCGAAGATTGTAAAGTGTTTTTCTTTCTTCGACTTCTTTCTTCCTCTAGTCTCTCTCTTCCTCTAACTTTCCTCTTAATGCCCGCATTTTTTTCTCTTTCTCCGAGATCACAGAAAATTTAAACAATAAAAAAATAAGTTTCGGTCTGAATCGTGGTTTGAAACGTAGTACAAATCATGGTTTGATCCCCGGTTTGGACTGCGGTTTGAACCACATTATTGAACCGCGGTTTGAACCAAACCATAGCGGGTTTGAATTTTTTCATGGCTCGGTTCGATTTGAAATTTTTTCGAACCGATGACTAGTGGTTCGGTCTGTAAATTCCCCCAAACCGAACCATTTACACCCCTAGCCGGATTAATAGATGACTGGAGAGAGGGTAGTGAGAGAGAGGGAACGAAGTGTGTGTTTTGTGTGTGTGAGAGAGATGTAATGGGTATCTATATATAATATTAAAGCAAAAGAATTTCCAAGCTCCACAATGCGCCACGTGTAAAATCCTTATTCGCCAACATTTTGCATTTTAGTCCTTAAAATTCTTCTATTTTGGCCAATTTTTTGCATTTTCGTCCTTGAAAGTCTTTAATTTTATCCAATTTTTTGCCTTTTGTACCATAAAAACAATTAATGCACGTTCACATTTTAAACTCTCTCATAATTCAACATTCTCAACAGACAATGGTTCGACAACTATACCAAACCTTAATACGAACCACATCATCTTCATACCAATCTCTACTCCATGGAAAGTCACCGCCTTTGGTCAGCCTGACGCAACGCCACCGCTCAAATCAATCGGGAAAGGCTCAATTGATCCAGGACGACCTCGAATCTGACAGCGATGCGGAGGTATTGGGTATACGCTAGGGATGGCCAAACCGGACCGGAATCGGAAAACCGGACCGGAACCGGCCCGGAAAAGACCGGAACCGCCATGAACCGGGGAGAAAACCGGAACCGGGGTAACCGGAACCGGTTTGAAGGCGGGCCGGTTAAGGTTCACCAAAATGGTGAACCGGACCGGAAAAAGCCTGGAACCGGACGAAAATTTGTTGTTTTTCAATAGAACCGACCCGGAACCGGACCGGAAAAGCCCGGAACCGGACCAAACCCGTGAGAAAACCGGAACCGGATAACCGGAACCGTGAGAAAAGCGGGCCGGTTAAGGTTCACCTCCTCGCCGAACCGGAACCGGCGGTTCATGGCCCGGAACCGGAACCGGACCGGATTTGGCCATCCCTAGTATACGCAAGCTTGAAGATGCGGAGGTATTGGGTATACGCAGAAGAAAATCATCCTTCACTCATTGTTTGGCAGCCCAATCATGAGGCACAAAGGGTTCTTGGTGTTCAAGTTGCACTGTGGAGTATTATCGGGCCCCATTTCTTGTGTTGCAAAGTAGACCGCCTCCTAGTTCTCCTGGGAAAATAAGGACGACATTGAAATTAGACCAGATTGATTGGAGTGTTTTGAAATGGCGAGATGCGGATATTATAGTTTTTAATACAGGGCAGTGGTGGAATTTTGAGAAAACTATACGCGGGTAATCAGTTTTTTTTTTAAACATGATTTGTTTGTCAATTTTCAGAATGAATTTATTGAATGGTTTGGTTTTTAAGGTTTTGGTTTTTTTGGGTAATTCAGAGGTTGTTATTTCCAAGAAGGAGAATATGTGAAGATGGATATGGATGTTGATGTTGCATACAGAAAGGCCATGGAAACTGTTGCTATCATTTTCACTATCACACATTCTTTATTTGAATTTTTGGCTGTACAATTAGCTCCCGTTTTGGATTTACGGGTTATACCTAACCTTGTATACCATCTTTTGCTAATGATACAATCATATTTGTAGCTTAATGATACAAGTGCTCTGATGAATATTTAAATCCTAAAGAAGAGATAAAATTTATCCAATCAAAATTTTCAAATTGGCAATTAGATCTTATCAGATTTTAAAAATATTTGAACTGATAAATGAAATATGATTGTATATATCTTGTAAAAATATTTTTTATTAGTATGTAAATCAATTCCATGAATTAAGCCAAAAGATACTCTTTCTTTCTCTTAGGAAAAAAATGAAATGAAATTCGAAAATTCAAATTTGAAATTCAATTGAATTTCAATCTTCAAAACCTTAATTAAGATAAAATCTGCTTTCCTTAAGTAAAATTCTCATTGATCAATTAACTTTGGATAGTGCCTAAATTAGGATAAAAATATTTGAACTGATAAATGAAATATGATTGTATATATCTTGTGAAAATATTTTTTATTAGTATGTAAATCAATTCCATGAATTAAGCCAAAAGATACTCTTTCTTTCTTTTAGGAAAAAAATGAAATGAAATTCGAAAACTCAAATTTGAAATTCGAATTGAATTTCAATCTTCAAAACCTTAATTAAGATAAAATCTGCTTTCCTTAAATGATATACTTAAAATTCGAAAATCAATATTATATGCTTACATATAACGAGAGAGAGATAGAGAGAGAGAGGCGGCATAGGAGAGGAGATTTCGACATAGGCATATAGAGAAAGGAACCAGCCGAGCCTAGGGAGGAAGAAGAAGAAGAAATCTTCTTCATTGCTTGGTAGTTTCAACAACAAGGTAAGGACTAATTTACTTGCAGTACTAATGTTCACTTGTGTTCATTTTTTTCTTTTTTTCTTTTTAGCTTCTCTGTATAAGTTTTTCTCAGATCAGTGACATGTTCTCATATCCTTGTGGGATATGGTATTAACTCTATATACTCCTAGGTATTTCATGTTTCTATCCCCATAATATCCTAAATTCTCAATAATATATGGCTTAAATTTTTGAGTCGTAGAATCATCATTACTTGATCATGGAAGCTTATTTTTCTTTTTTGATTTTTGTTTCTGTCACTGCAATCCGTCCAATGTGACCCGAACGTATTTGTACCCTTGATTAATTATATTTATGTTTTGTACATATATTTATTGGTAAAATAATTGAAAGGAGCGTGTGTGATGCCCTTTGCCATGAATGCATCTATACCTTTATTTACAAGCAAAGTGGGCAAATATACTTTAGTTTCAAACTAAAATTCTATAAGCCAGTAACCAGTGCGACATGTCTCTCTTATGATTCTAAACATCAGTAGTATCACGATTATCATCAAAAGTTGGGGACTACTATTAAGACTTGAGTTTAATCAAGTCTACCATTTATGGTTCAAGCTTCGGTTCCACGACGCGCTAGCACTTCCAAGGCATGGTACCAACTGGTATAACCGGGGGTTTCCTTTCCCCAATCAGTTAAAACTTAAAATTAACCAAATTTTAGGGGAACTATAAGATGTTAGTACTTACTTTTACGAGATAACAGAGAGTCCCATAAGCGAGTAGCCCTTTGAACCATGTGTGAATTCTGGCTTGAGCTATATACCAGTTCATCCCACAGTTCCCCTTCCAACTTCACTTTGTTGCGTAAGTCATGTAGCTTTTCAAGCTCTAGCTATAAATAATCCTGATTTTCAAGAGGTCCAAGGACAACAAAGTCTCAACGTCAGGTAAAAATCAATAGAAAAAAATATTCGTACCAACCAAATGAGGAAACGTCAATGCAAAATGGGTTCCTCAAATCCAGTGAATGCAAAATGGCACCAACTAATGAAATAGTAGATTCTATAAATGAATATGTGATGTCATTGTTGCCCGGTGAAGAGGTTGAGTATATGAGTTCAGATAGCATCAGTAAGGAGGATGGAGATATTACAGGACATGAGGATGTATTTTCTGTAGAGTTTCTTAATACGATTAAATGCTTGAGATTGCCAAATCACCTTATCAAGCTTAAAGCTGGGTGTATGGTCATGTTGCTCAGGAATATTGATCAAGCTTATGAGCTATGCAATGGAACAAGAATGATTGTCACCAATCTCGGAAAGCACGTAGTTGAAGCAAAAATGACATCGGGTAAAAATATTGGCATGAAGGTTTTTATTCCTAGAATGATCTTAAGCCCATCAGATTTGACAAAATTTCCCGTGAAGTTTCAACGGAGACAATTCCCTTTGGTCGTTTGCTTTGCTATGACTATAAATAAGAGTCAGGGACAATCACTTTCACACGTGGGGCTATACCTTTCTCGACCTGTATTCAGCCACGGTCAGTTGTATGTGGCAATCTCTAGAGTAACCAGTAAAAAAGGGCTCAAAGTTCTAATTTGTGATAAAAATGGTCAGACGCATGATACCACAACTAATGTAGTGTATAAAGAAATTTTCGACAAGTTGTGAGGTAATTTTAATCTATAAATATTAACAAGTTGTGAAAATAGTGCCTGTCCGATATGCTTAATAGAATTGATGTCTCTTATTGCGGGTATAAAGGTTTTTATCGGTTGCTCAATCAAGAGGGATTTATTTTTACGCCGGTTAATTTGGATATTGTAATTGATGGAATTGTTCCTACAGGTATATCTTCCAAATAGTTAAATGGACGTAGAATGTGAATACTATTTAAGTAGAAGTAAGTTGTTTAACTGAGGGTTGTAATATTTGAAGTAAGCTTAAACTCTGATTTAGTTTCATATTTTTCATGCAGGGTCTAGACTATCACGCTCTGTTGCATTGTTTGCTCAGCTACCATTGCTGTAATGTCTGCCTTTCCATTTATTTGCCTAATAAAATCAAGTGCTAATGTCATTTTTATACATGTGGTATTTATTATATTGGTAGATAAAGTACCATTGTTAAAATGGCTACCTTTGCAGTTAGATGCTTTATGATATTGGTAGATACAGTATATTATTGTTTTGTTTTATGAAATCGTTCTATTTTATTAATGGAAAATACGTTGGCAAACAGTTTGTTGCACTTGCATATTTATACAGGTCGAGATTAATGGAATAGAAATCCAATATTAAGTGGAACTTTGCGTATTCTGATTTGTATAATTTAAACAGAAAGAATCCATGCTTCTATATTGAACCATGTTTTTCCTATGTGTTTTGACGTAAGTTGCTATATGAAGTGGTTATGTTAGTTGGAGAAAAGAGCGAAATGAATAACACAGTGAATGTTGGATCTGATTGTAGTCATTTGTTGAGTCTATGTTTATCACATTACTTTATATGGGAGGTGGGAGAAGGAAATATTAGTTTTTGGAACACAAATTGGACTGGGACAATATTAGGAGGAAATTCCACTGATATTCTGACTGTAAAGGAAGGGATGACACAGATACATGACATGCTGCCTTTTATTCCTCACCAATTTCATGATGAGATTCTCAGAGTGAAAATAACAGAGGGGGATCTGATGTATTGAGATTCACAAAGTCAAACTCAGGTAGGTTTGAAACTGGGATTTGGTGGCAATTCATAAGAAGGAAGGATGGACAGGTTAAATGGGGTCAGAAAGCTTGGCACAAATGTATTCCAACAAAGGTAAGTTGTTTTTGGTGGAGGATAACCTTAAATGGTTTGAGTACATTGATGAAATATTACAGAGAAGAGGAATCCCAATTGTCTCAAAATGCCTCTGTTGCAAGGCAAACCCAAATCTATAGTAAGGCAGACACTTATTCCTTCAATCAGAGATAGCTAGGGATATTTGGCAACAACTGGCAGAGATGTTTGGTCTGTCTTATACTTACAATTCCTTTGAGAATTTGTGGGATATTTGGATGCTCAAAACATCTCTGAGATAACAGGTAGGTTTGATCAAGTTGGGGATAATAATGTTTGGATGCTGGGAAATATGGAAAGCTAGATGCAAGATGAAGTATGAAGATGTGCCAATAAACAGATTTGCGATAATGAAACAGATCAGAAGCAGTTTACAGGATATGTGCTATCAATATCCGCCGTAAATGTTATTAAATATCGGGAAACCCATATTTCCCTATTCAATTTTGCGCTATCTCTGTATCTCTGTCTCTCTTTCTCTCCTCTAGCTAGCTAGGGCACGAATTTCCGACCGCCGGTGACCAGAGTGAACAACGAATCAGCAGGTATAGCGTGTTTACTTTTAATTTTTGGTTTTTGTTGTTCTTGGTGTGGTGGATTATTGAACATCGACCTTCTATTTCTCTCTCTCTCTCCTCCAGCCAGGGAAATTGAGCGTTGATTTCTTCGATCAACAACGAATCAGGTATACATTTCTTTCCCCTTTTCTAATTTACTTTTAATTTTTGGGTTTTTTTGTTCTTGGTGTTGTGAGTTGTTGTTGCTGTTGCTGTTGTTGTTGTTGGTATTGCTGTTACTGTTGTTGTTGTTATTCTTTCGTTCTTTAGCCGTAATTCTGACATTCAATATGATATTTTGAAATGGAAACCTGCATATTTGAGATAATGACTGGAAAATCTACTTGCTGTGGCTCTCTCTTTCTTCTAAGTTTGCTCCTTTGTTTAGTTCGATTGTGTATAAACAACCTCCCTCTATATGTTATTTTCATATTTCATGACAACAATGCTAGTGTTTTCAAGTAATAGTGGGGGGTTGTTTTGTCCTGTGAATGATGATGTCATGTGTTACTAAATGAGGTTGACTTTGAATGCTAGTTTGCTCCTTTGCTCTATGATTCTTCATCTTAATAGTGAAGGGAAAAAAAGGAAATAGTGAAAGTAGGAAAGAACTCAATAGAAACTGCTAAATTCTTTCCTAGTTTTTGCTTCATCCTTCTAATTTCAATCCCTTAAAGCTACTTTGAATTCACCGACTCTTACCCAATATCATATGTTTAACCTCTCCAGTTTCTATCTCAACCTAGCATATACTTCCTCCGTCCCAGTTTGAGTTCACTTTTAACCCAAAAGGGTTTTCCATTATATGCATTTCCTAACATGACAAAATTTGTGGGTCCCACTTGTTAATCTTACTCATTTATGTCACACACACTTAATTGTGAGCCTTTGTCGATTCTGCTCACTTATTCCACTCACATTAATTTAAATATAATAACACTTTTCTTATATTACTATCGCTCTCCTAACATAGTACCCTTCGTAGACCCTACACAAAAAATAATGTTGCGCACTTCAACCTAGTTCCTAAAAATAGTTCCAAATCTTTTGTCGCATGTGCATCAATTCTTTTGCACATCAAGCTAGTTCCTTAAATTAGCTTCTCAATTAGGGGGGGGGGGCTTGTGAGAGAGAACGAATGAATGTTGTCATGGGATTATACTATATCATGGGCCCAAGCTCGACTAATAGGCTAGGCTCCAACAATGTATATTATCTATATCGAGCCAAAAGTTATGCATATTTAGACTATGTTTGTTTATGAGTTTATTTTTATTCTAAAATTTGTGTCTCTCGGTCTTATATATAGTTTGTATTTTAACGTTAAAAATATCAAGTCATATATGGACAAAAGTTGGATTGATTTGGGTAATCGGATTTCAAATGAGTATATGTCTGGGGTTGACAACTTTCTCGATTTTGCATTCTCAAAAAAGTCTGTTGGTGTTAAAGAAATATATTGTCCTTGTAAAAAATGCGCAAATCGTTACCAAAATGACCGTGCAACCGTGAAATCACATTGTATTGAAGTGGGATTTCAAAAAGATTACAAGAATTGGATTAGGCACGGGGAAGAGTACATTTCGGCGTATAAGAATGATAATAATGATAGGACAACTGAAGATGGCATTGAAATTGAATTGGACGTGCAAGATTGTATGAGGCGAATGGTACATGAAGGGATGGGTATGCCGGATAGTAACCAACCAGGAATTGAAGAAATCGTACAATCAGATGCAGCCACCGCAAAGTTTCTTAGACTTTTGAGAGATGCTGATCAAGCCTCATGGGAAGGGTGTGATAAGTTTACAGCACTCTCATTTATTGTAGAACTTATGCACTGAAGGCTAATTATCGAGTGGCCGATAAGGGATTTACTTCTTTATTAAAAAATTCATTAGGGCATTGCCTCGCCGTGAAAGTGCCAAGTTCCTATCGTGAGGCGTACACGATGACCGGCAGATTGGGGTTTCAGCTTATAAAACGTGGGACGCGTGCATTAATCATTGTATATTGTTTCGAAATGAAACCGAAAAACTTACTAAATGTGAAATTTGTGGAGCCTCTAGATATAAGCAACAAGAAGAAGGGGGTAGCGGTGAAGGTGCGTAAACAAGTGGCAAGAATAAACTTCCCAAGGTGTAGCGATGAAAAAATTATGGTATTTTCCCTTAAAGCCAAGGTTGCAAAGGTTGTATTGGTCATCTAAGACCGCGACACTCATGAGATGGCATGCCGAGAAAAGAATAGACGATGGTGTGCCGAGGCATCCCGCGAGACTCTCGTGCGTGGAAGGGATTCGATGAACGTTATCCATTATTTTCAAGTGAAATTCGGAATGTTAGATTGGGATTAGCATCCGACGGATTTAATCCTTTCGTAACAATGACTATATCTCACAAGACTTGGCCGGTTGTGCTTATGCCATACAATCTTCCACCTTGGTTATGCATGAAACAACCATATTTCTTCTTGTCGGTGCTTACTCAAGGCCCAAAAGGGCCGGGCAACAAGATAGATGTGTATCTCCAACCGTTAATTGATGAGTTGAAGGAATTGTGGGAAGATGGTATATCAACTTATGATGCATCAAGGAACGAGTTGTTTACTTTACGAGCTTCACTATTATGGACAATAAATGACTTTCCTGCATATGCAATGTTGTCTAGATGGAGCACTAAAGGTGAATATGCTTGCCCTTGTTGCAATGTGAGACCTCAAGCACGATGGTTGGATCATGGTGGCAAGTATTGTTATATTGGTCATCGACGCTTCTTGCCTAGGAGTCATGCTTTTCGTAAGGATAAAAGCTCTTTTGATGGTACTCATGAAGTGAGAGATAAGCCCAAGTTATTGTTTGGAACAAAATTGCTTAAACAAGTTGAAAATATGGAAACAGAGTATAAAATAGAAGATGTTATTAAAAAGAGGAAAAGAGAAGAGGGTGAGAAGCAACAAGCCAAGTTGGAGAAAAGAAAGGTTCCTAAGTTGTGTCACAATTGGAAAAAGAGGAGTATCTTCTTTGAGTTTCCATATTGGGCAAATAATCATGTTCGTCATAATCTTGATGTTATGCACATTGAAAAAAATGTGTGTGATAATGTGCTACATACTGCTAGGTAATCATGGAGAAATCAAAAGATAATGATAAAGCAAGAAAAGACCTAAAAGAGATGAACATTTGGAAACCATTACATCTACAAATGCTTCCATCTGGCAAAGAAATTATGCCTCCGGCTCAGTTCACAATGAGTAAGAAGTATAAAGACACATTCTTGAAAGTTCTAAAGGGATTCAAAGTCCCTGATGGCTACTCGTCAAACATATCTCGTTGTGTACATCTAGAGGAAAGAGCTATTTAGGGTCTTAAGAGCCATGATAGTCATATTTTGCTCCAACAACTACTCCCTTTAGTTGTTCGAAAAGTGTTGCCTACTTCCGTTGTAAAAGCCATCATTGAGTTGGCAAATTTCTTTAGGCAATTATCCTCAAAGGTGAATACACTTGCTGATCTCGAAAAGATACAAGATCAGATGGCTGTCACACTATGCGCTCTCGAGAAAATATTCCCACCAGCTTTCTTTGATGTTATGGAGCACTTGCCGGTGCATTTAGCCGAGGAGGCCTTGCTAGCAGGCCCAATACAATTTCGTTGGATGTATCCGGTAGAGAGGTACATCCATATTAAATTTACTTTGAAAAAAGTTAAATTCCTTTTTACATCTGGTTTAGCATAAGTAAATGTTTTTGTAGGTTTCTACTTACATTAAAATTATATGTTCGAAATCGAGCCCACCCCGAGGCCTCCATAGCTAAGGCAATTGTGGTTGAAGAATGCATGACTTTTTGTACGCAATATTTGGATGACATTGAGACAAAGTTCAATCGTCCTAAAAGAAATGATGATGAAGGTGATGAGTTAGGCCGCTTTGTAGGAAAAGAAGAGGTAATTACCCTTGATTACATCACACGAGTACAAGCGCATAGATATGTGATTTTCAATACTGAAGATGTTGAACAATATCTAGAGTAAGTGATTCCTTACATGAGGCTTACATTCCTTATATCTTTTATATTTTAAATTAATACTTAATTCATATTTTCAATCTGCTCAGAATGCATCGTGCACATTTGAGGGAGACACTACCTCGTAATCAATGACATCTTATAGAGAAAGAATATAATGATAAGTTTGTTAGCTGGTTTAAGGATTATGTAAGTATGAAACCACTTTCATATGATACTTTCAATTTATCATTTTAAATATTTTCTTATTAAATTTTGTTTTTTATAAAAGGTATGCACAATGAAAGATGTAGTGCCCTAAAGAATTATAAGTCTTGCATTGGGTCCTCATATGGATGCGAGGCGGTATAAGTCTTACATAATAAATGGTTTTCGATTTCGAGTGAAGGATGTCGTTAGACGGAGGAAAACTCAAAATAGTGGAGTCATGCTAAATGCAATTGTAACAAGTTTGCAAGCCGAAAGGATAATAATCCCATTGTAGGAGATGTTAACTTCTATGGGGAGTTGATTGAGATCCTTGAAATTCATTATAGCAACTCAATAAGATTTGTATTGTTTAAATGTGATTGGGTTGATAACCGGACAGGCAAGATGGAAGATGAGCAAAAATTTACTCTTGTAAACTTCAATCACAAGTTGTATAAGGATAATCGAGTTGGTGATGAACCATTCATATTAGCATCTCAAGCTGAGCAAGTTTGGTATGTTAAAGATCCTATAGAAAGTGATTAGAAAGTTGTGATGAGGATTACACCAAGAGATAGTTTTGACATATATTCAAATGATGATAAACAAGTTTCAGATTCGATTCCACAATTGGTACCATTTTGCTCACAAAATATGGATGAAAATGTTGCTAACGAAGAAACATCGTGGGTGCGAGAGGGAGTTAATGGGGTCGAGATTGAAACTATTAATATCAATGATGTTGATGTTGATATGACCGATAATGATGATGTTGATATGGCCGATAATGATGATGATTAGTTTGAGTAGTATTTGTTTAGATCTTATTTGCTTACTATTTACTAAGACAATGTTATTACTTATGTTTCATGTTTCAATCAAACTTGTTATTTTTGTATGGTTGAATATTAATATTGTTACTTCTATATAATATGTATTTGTTTAGATCTTATTTGCTTACTATTTACTAAGACAATGTTATTACTAAAATTTGTGTCTCTCCGTCTTATATATAGGTGGGTTGTGCTGAAACTGTAGTGTGGTGGTTCGGTTGGGAATTGGAAGGAGAATTTGATTGTGGGGGTGTGTTTATTGTTGCACTTTCTTTGTGATTTGTGTGGAGGTTTTATAGTTGGTTTTTGTGTTGAAAATATGCCTCCTAAGGAGAGAGACGTTAGAGGGGGTAGCAACAAGAGGGGTAGACAAGACCCGCCGCCCGTAGTCCCAAATGATCCCACTTCCCCTAATGCATCATTGACGCCGTTTATGGGATTGATCCAATTGACCTCCGCTCAAAAGAAAAAATGGCGGAATTTGGAGGGTAGGAAATTTCAAGTCACCACTTTCCTTCATTTGCCGGTGTTGATGGATTTGGGTTTAGAGACGTTAGTAACAGAATTGATGACGCAAGCCGGGTTAGGTAATTTCCTGGGGAAGACTCCATCTACGTATTTGAGATATTCACTTGAGTTCCTTTCAACTTTGGAGGTAGGTAAGGGGTCACAAGAAAATTATATTCGGTTTCATCTGGATTTATTGAGTGACTTATGATGAGTTGAGGGGAATCTTTGGGGTTGATCAGCCGAGAGGAAACTGGGTGGAGGCTGATGGGGCCACTTGTTTTTTCTTTTCGGAGCTCACAGGATTGCCCTGCAAAAAGAAATACCTTAGGGCTTCCTCTCTTTCTCACCCGGCTTGGAAATTATTTTACAGAGGGCTATCTATGACTTGGTTGGCAAACGGAGAGCCCGCTCAATTGAATGTGGCTATGGTAAACCTTTTGCGAACGGGGTTGAGGAGTTTTCAGGTGATTCCTGATTGGGTTGATATTTTTGTTCGGAGATGTGAGGCATTTGCCCTTACCAAAAAGGAAAACATATCAATAGGGGGATGATCATGTTGATTGCTCAAGCTTGTGTGGGGGAACCAAAACTCAAGGCGATGAGATTGATGGGGGGCACGAGTTTTTATTCTGGAGACTGGCTAGTGCAGTATGACAAGTTTGTGAGGGACCCGAGGGCGACAGACAACAGGTCTTTATTGTTTGAATATGGTACTCCCAGGAGGACGATCCGTTGCAGGGTAGGGGCCACGTTTTCGAGTGGTGAACAAGCCAGGCATTGGCGTATGCCCGGTGTTGATGATCAAATGGATCCATTTGATGAGGAGGATGATGAGGAGCAGGAAGAGGAGGATCAGGAGAAATAGGTTGGTCAGGGAGGAGAGAGCGGGGACCAGAGCGGCGGGTTCTTTTGATCAATGGGATACCATGAGGGCATTTCTGGAGGAGCAGGAGCGATCAAGGATCGCTCGGGAGCAGAGCCGACATGCTTTGGAGGATGCTAGATGGGGGAAGGTTATATCTCGGGAACAGAGTCGACAGGCTTTAGAGGATGCTAGATGGGGGGAGGTGCAGGATCGTTTTGAGGGGTTGGAGGATGAAACTGCCATTTTGGGAGCTCGGTCTAGGCGGTTTGGAGGCTTGGGCGATGCGAGGCAGAGCCCCGGAGATACTGAGCCGGTTTCGGAGGATTATTTGACTATGATGCATTCGAGAGCCACTGCTCGTGCACGAGGCGTTCTTCCCGTCGAGACCTACTATTAGGACAAGCCTCCAGCTCTCATCAATGATGTTATTATTTATGTTTCATGTTTCAATCAAACTTGTTATTTTGTATGGTTGAATATTAATATTGTTAATTGTAATATGTATTTGTTTAGATCTTATTTGCTTACTATTACTAAGACAATGTTATTACTTATGTTTCATATTTCAATCAAACTTGTTATTTTGGATGGTTGAATTGAATATTAATATTGTTAATTGTAATATGTATTTGTTCTGCTTCTTTTGTAACATAAATCATAGCTATTCCATTTGCTTTTGAATATTAATATTGTTAATTGTAATATGTAATTGTAATATGTATTTGTTCTTTTGTATCATAAATCATAATTGTAATGAGTGCTGACCATTTGCTTATGGTTTGACAGGTCGTTTCCTCGCGGAGGTGACAAAGCAAGTGTTTTCAGACCTTTAATCGAGCAAATATCAAGTTAGTCCTTTACTTCCTTCTTCATTATCACTTTGGGATGTCCCCGCCCCGCTTCTCCACCGATTCGGTACCCGCGGGAGCCCCAACCCCCCATACTATTTTATACTTTTTTTGTAATAACATTTGAAGGGGATTGACCACGTGGGTGTGATTTGGTATGATGTGTGTGTTGAATATTTGGGATTTTGTTTCTTGTGTGGAATTTCTTGCAATAGGCTTAATTTGGTGTGGTCCGAATGTGTAGAATACGTTAAATTATTGCATGAGTTGACTTTATGGTATACTCTTCAGGGGTTTCTCTGGGGTTCAATCCACACCAATGATAATGGTAGATTTTACTCCCCAAGTATCACTCTTGTAACACACGAAGTCATTGATTAATAAAAGAGCCATTTTAAAAAAAAATACAGTAAAAGAACTCTCATTTATCTCTTTGAAATTGTTTGTTTTGAAACTCTTTCCCATAATGAAATTGTCATTCCTATTTTTAACGATATTCCTTGTCTATACTCCCTTCGTCCCGAAATGATCTTCCTACTTTTTGGTTGTCGATACGAAGGTATTTTTGAGCAATAAGTTTAAGTTGATTTAAATATCCTAATGAACATCTAAAAATTGTTAGTGATAGTATTTATAATGGTATATCAAAAATAAAAAGAATGACTGTGGTTGAAAGCTCATTAGACGAGGATGTTATGCATTCATTCATAATCAGCTTGGTGGGGGGCATTTTTCATGCTCTTTATGTTTTAGAGTAGTTTTAGTGTTAATCAATGATGACTGATGCGTTCATCATCTTGTGACATTGAGATGGGGCGTTTGTTTGTGGAATGAGGAATCTTTGGAAAAAATATATTGGAATGGAGCAAGTTGGTAGAGTTAAGTACCCAAACCTCACTAAACCCTACCGTTCCTTCTTTTTAAGTAGAAAGGTTTCTCAAAAGGCGACAGTGTCTTCTTTTTGTCCCTTGAATTTTATCACTTTGAAAAAAGGTTCAAAGTACATTTTAGATATGAAATTGTAACGAAATTCGTTTGTATTTTTCTGTTTAGACAAAAATAAGAAATAAGAATTTTGTTTAATACATGTAATGGTATTATTTAACATAAAAATTCTAATTATACATTAGTTTAGGTGCGAAATATGCCACTTGAAATGGAGTCCTCTTGTCCAAGCCACATGATTATTGAGAATCCTTGGTGAAATTGGATACCGGATACAATTTTCTTGATAATAAATGCATATGTTCTCTTTTGTGATGTAATAGCTTATGTATACGGTTCGATTTTATAGATTGTTGGGCTTGGATTTTTGAGTTCTTGCTGCTTTAGAGTCGAAATGCGAAGTTACTTGAACCTCATCCACATGTGACTATGAAATGTGTTTTTGATTTTGAGCTGCGTCCATTATTAACCCAAAGTATTGTTTGGCATGAATCAATGGTTTATGTGGTTCTTTTCTGATATTTATTCTGTTGTTGTTGTTGTTGTTGTTCTTCTTCTTTGTTGTTGTTGTTGTTGTTGTTGTTGTTGTTATAGGTATAAGACCTATAATAAATTTATAGGTCTTATACCTATATTAAAAGACAATGCATGATCATTATAATTTTCATGTACCGGAGTATTGAATCCATTATTGCAAAGGTAGTATTAATTTAATATGTTCTTTTTTATTAGTTCATGTACGTGGCTAACAATACTAGAAAAATATCTTTTTAGAGAGTATTTGATTGAGCCAACAATTTTTTAATAGTCCCTATCCCTATTTAAACATTTTTTGACCAACATTTCTTTAACAATTTTCATTTTGAAATAACTAATGATATTTATTTTGAGACAAAATTTCTAATGGTTCATATTTGAACATGTTATATTTATCCTAGGAATTGTAATAGAAATTGTAATTGATGTCTCTAATGTATATTTGACACACATTTAATGAAACTCCTAATATGTCCCTCTTATATAAGATACATAAGACCTATAATAAATTTATAGGTCTTATACCTATATTAAAAGACAATTCATAAGTCCAATTTCCCTTTTATAGTTTAGTTATAAGACCTTGAGCTATCTTGTTGTTGTGATATATAGTTTTTTTTGCCAGATATGCCGCCAAAGAAGGGATTAATAACAGGTGAGGCCTCAAAAAATAAAGGAAGAGGGCTGGCAAAACCAACCAAAAAATGGGGTAGAGAAAGATTAAATATAATATGGAATGAATATGGACAACCCGTTGGTGGGGACCACGCAAAACTAGCTACTCAGCTAGGACATTTTGTTAGAAATGGGGAACATTTCCCATTAACTAAAGAGTGGCCTCAGATGGACCGTGCAGTTATAGATGTCGTATGGAGAGACGTTCTAGTAAGTTGTAATCCATATTCCTTACATAAATCTCTAGTACGTATTCAAAAGTCTTATGATTCTCTAACAATTGTTCTTTTTTCTTTGTTGAATTGTGTATATAGGATAATACAAATGCGCCTCCGGAGTATTACTCAGTTATGAATCTTGCTCTCAATAAACAATGGCGTGACTGGAAATATCAGGTGAGACTAGCATATAATAATTGCAACAGACGACTTTATTTACTTGTAATATGTATTTGTTTAGATCTCATTTGCTTACTATGCAATTTTACTCATATTTATGATTATGACTTTGTAATATGAAAATGTCAGGTGAAATGCGTGTATTTGAGGTATGAATCCGATCGGGACGCATTGGCTCACCCACCCCATGCGTGCGTTGCGGGTTAATGGGCTGAACTTATTGCAATGTGGGGTACAGATAAGGCTCGGGTATATTTCAAATTAATCTCAATCTATTATCATGAATGTCTTATAAAAGTAGTCAAATTAATACTAATATTATCTTTCTTTTTTCCAGGAATTATCACAAATAAATCAAGCGAATCGAGAAAAGCAAGTGTGCCTAAACAGGACCGAAAAAAAGTCCCATCCCACTGTCATAAAAGAGGTTTGCCATCGTTCAATTTAGTTCTCAGTTGTCAATTAATGTTTCTTTTTGTATCGTATATAAATATATTTTTTTGGTCAAATGATTTTATTATAAATGGTAGAGAGTAGACGAGGGATTAGCAACTGATCGCGTAAGCTTGTTCATAGCTACGCGCACGGGCAAAACAGCTGCAGATGAAGAAACCTCTCGTATGATTGTAAGTTAAAGTTTAAACCTTTTCTGTTTCATTTTTCTTCTTGTATAAAATACTTTTTTCATTTCTAACTTCATTTTCAAAATATTAATTAAAGTTAAAATATTTATATTGAACATGTTGTTTTTGTTACAGACTACGTTTAATGATGCAATTGAAGAGCTACCAGAGGAGGAACAAAACTCTCCCAGCAAGCGAGAAAAGATATTTACAGATTTGATGGGAAATGATGACCACGGGAGAGTGCGCTGTATGGGAAGCGATGTTAATAAAACTAGGGTGTTTGGTAAAGCCTCAACTTCTCAGAGTGCTGTATTGGAGGAGGTGTCATCCGTCAGAGCAGATCTTGAAAGGCAGCTTGAGGAGCAACGCCAACAGTTTCAACAACAAATAGAAGATTTGAAACATTGTTTTATGGAACAACGTGGAAAAGGTAGTAATGAATAGGTGGTGGTATGTTTCTCAAAGTTGTGGATTTTAAACATTGATTGAGTTTTGGATACATTAATTCAACTATCTTTTTTGTACATGTTAATGGTTATTATGTTGATTTTGTGTTGTATATACATTCAACATTGATTTTGTGTTAATGGTTATTATGTGGATTGTAAACATTGATTGCGGGTGTATTTTTGGTTATATACAGGTTGCATTTGTGTGTGTACAGGTTGAATTTGGTTTTTGCGAGTGTATTTTTGGGGAAAGTGAATTATATAGGGCTGGATGAAAAAAAAAATAGGCTTATTTACGGCGGTTTCAAAAATTTGCCGTAAATAGTGACCTAGACGACTCGTGCCCAAAGGGGGGACGAGGGAACCTGGGTGGGGTGCAAATGGGACGGCTCGTGCCCTGTTGGACGACTCGTTTCATAACAAGTCATTTACGGCGAAACCCTACATCCGCCGTATAAAAGCGTCATGGACGACTCGTCCCCAAAGGGGGGACGAGGGAATCTGGGTGGGGTGAAATGGGGACGACTCGTGATATATTGGACGACTCGTCTCTTATATACGGCGGTTACCTTACCTACCGCCGTATAAAGCTTCCTCAAATACACTAGTTATATACATACGGTATTTGTATTTCATTTATATACGGCGGTCCATAAAGCCGCCGTATTTGTACTCATTTATATACGGCGGTGGTATTTCCGCCGTATATGTTATTTACGGGGGATAACCCGCCGTAAATACTATATACGGCGATGTTTTATACGATGGACTATATACGGCGGATTGTTCGCCGTAAAATAACATATACGGCGGGGCGCGTTTTATATACGGCGGTTAAAATCCGCCGTATATAAGCCTTTTTCTTGTAGTGAGTATACCATTGGAAACGTGAACTCTTACGTTATATTATTTGGGTAGGCATAATGGCTTGCTAGAGTCCGCTTATGTCTTATGAGGGTCGATATGATCGAGCTCATTGCCAACATAATGTAATCATATTGGGACACACACAATTAGAATGAATTGATTAAACCAAAGAAAGAATGATTGAGAGTTCCTTATCAGGCATAAGATATCGCGCGACAGAACCTGTCCATGGGACTCGTCTGGTCGTGCGACATAACTTGCCATAAGGCGGTTTACAGACTGGTTTCCTAATTTGATTAGGAAACAAATACCATACTAAAGTAGTATAAATACAAAGGTCTGTTAATCCTAGAAAGCTAACCGAATTTCTGAAAAGAAAATCACAAAAAGTTTTCTCAATATTTTCCAAGGTTTAAAAGGATCTAGCAATCATCAAGAATTATTCTTGGTTCATTCAAAGGTGTGGATACTATTAGAGGGTCTTTGCTCGTAAGACGATCAAGGCTTGGAGTTCGAAGTTTGTGATTCATAATCACATTGACAAATCGTTCGATAGCTCAAGAACGGATAGCAATAAAGGTTGGTTAATTCTATCTCATAGGAATTCAATTTAATTGTATATAACGGATCATAGGGCTCTTGGGTTTTGTGTTATTTAGATGCTTAATTCCGCTGCGCATGGACCCATAAAACCCAACATATTATGCTTGCAGAAAAATGCAATGTATGTTTGATTTGATTATGGGTTTAGGAAATGTAATACCATAATTCCTGCTTTCTCTGCGTGCTGCTTTTGGTTTGTGGACTGTTTTTGGTTTGTGGACGACTGATGTGTATTCACCAGTTTTTGTGCGAATCATATTGGGCAGGAAATCTTGCTAGAATTTCGTGCTGGTAGAATGCTTATGGAGGGAAAACGTGTCATACCTGATTCTTGTAAGGGGCTCGTTCGTATAGGAAGAGTATGTGTTATCAGATTCAAATTCATTTTCTTGTGTTACCCTTTTTGTTTTATTATTTGAGCATCAATAATATAAATCTGAATGTTCAACCTGTGATTCAGTGCTATCCCCTTGCATCTTTCAAAGGGCGAAGAAGGATTAGTTCACCTTCAGTGGCTTGGCTGGGATATCAAGCATAATTGGAAGGTTGGTCGTGGCCTTGGCGCCTAGTCAACGCCTAATCCCTCCTAGTCAACGGGTCCCGCATTGTCCCGCGGGATTCCGCGTCCCGCAAATGGGACGGGATGGGACGGAGTATTTTAGTCTCGTCTCGTCCCATCTCGTCCCGTTCCCATCGTGGGACAACATAATTTCGTTCCGTCCCGTTTCGTATTCCCGAATTGACAGCTCTAGTACTAATAATCTAGTACTAATAACGGTAGATGATGGAGATGAGGTTGGAATGGTGGAGACAACTCATAAAGGAGGTGATAGATAGTGGCAACAATAAAAAAGGTGGTATGAGGATGGTGTTATCGGTGGTGATACCATCTATAGTATAAATGACACCCCTCCTTGCTACAGTACAATGAACAGTACCAAGTGTCAAATTTTTCATTTTGCCCTCACTAAGTTGTCCCTTTCCCATTTTGCCCTTTAAAAAAAAATACGTGTCCTTGGACACGGGCTTTTACTAGTATGAATATAAGTAATAAAAATATTTTTTTAAAATTAATGTAATGCTGAATAATTTTCTTAAATAATTTAATTGATATTTTTTTAAAAAGAGCACTAAATAATTTAAACAATTAAAAATATACATTAAAAAATAAGAGAACTTTTTAAAAGAAGTTATTAAAAACATTGTATATTTTTTTGGAAAAAAAAATTATTGTATAAATATTTTTTTGAATATTTATTTTGGGATGCAAGAAAAGTATATTATTTATGATAATAGTTAGGAGGTTTATTTTAAATTTATTGCTTCACCCTCTTTACAATCATTATGATAATATTGAGGATCTAAATTTAGTATTTAATACTTTTACCCCTAATACTTTCAAGTGAGTACTGTGCTATGCCAACTAATTCAAAACATGCTGCATCCAGGGCCGGGCCGGCCTTGCTATATAAGGCAAGTTAGGCGGCCGTCTAGGGCCTCCGAAATTTTACTCAATTATAGGGTCCCAAATTTTTTAAGTTTATTATATATTTTTTAAATGTTGTTTTTAAGCAAAGATCTTCTAGTGTCTAATTGGTAGAAGTCTGTGACATTAAGTCTTTTATGCTTGCCTTTGCTTTTCTTAGTGTCTGGGTTCAATTCTTAGCAGCTACGTTATATATCTTCTCTTCTATTTGTTATTTTCTCTTTCCTAATTTTAGTTTTATTTCTTTTCTTTTACCCACTTTTTTTTTCTCTTTCCAAAGTTTAAATTTAGTTCCTTTTTTTCTACACATTTTTTTCTTTTTCCTAGTTAAATTTTATTTCTCTCTCCTAGTTAATTCAACGTTTTGTTTACTTCTCTCGTACACATTTTTTTCTCGCTCCTAGTTTAATTTTAACTTTCATTTATGTTCTTTTAGGTGTGATTTATTTTTCAATATAATTTTAATAAACTATTTACAATCATAACTACAACATCATTGCATTATTTATTCGAATATTTGCATATATCACTAAAATTTGGTGAAATATGCCACTTCACTATTGCTTGCAAGGAAATTTAAGGGCCACAATCAAATGATTTTGTCTGGGGCCTCTAATTTCACGGGACCGGCCTTGGCTGCATCAATATGTCACGTCAACGGATTAACAGATTTATTAACGGCAAACAAACGGAAGAACGAAATAATCAACAAAATAATATTTTACTGACTTTTAAGTAAAAAAATGGTTTAAGTACGAAAAGTTAAAACTTAAACTAGTTAAAATACTAAAAAGATACTTTTCTCAATTATTCGATATTGAAAATTAACTTTGTGCCTGCCTTTTTAGATTGAATAAATGTCTTTAGAACTTTTTGCATATGAAAATATCTTAGATGGAATTTTGGGTAATTTTCCGTTTTTATAACTTGTGGGTCAAATTAATTCACCCAAAATTAAATTGACATTATCCGGGGAATATCAAATATGACATGAATAAATATTGAGCATTCTGGTTATGGATATGTGTAAATAGCTCAACAACACAAGTTCTTAAAATTTAAAAATTTAAAGACCCCCAAATTTTTCACCATTTCTCCCACAACTCGAACCCAATTCGTAGTTGCATTGTTAAAGACACACATAAAGGAAATGACAACTTCAAAATTAGAAAAAATGAGTTAAGAAAAAAAATAAAAAATTAGAAACAACAAATCCAAATATCATAAAGTATTTTGAATTTTTAATGCTTAATTTTGTTAAAATTTGATTGTTATTAAAAGTACTTATATATTATATATTTTTTTAAATATTAAAAGTGTTATTTGGTTGAAAGATACCATGTCAATTTCAAGAAATGAAAACGAAACATAGATGTGTTTCTTTCTTGAAGGTGACCAAAGAAACCGAAGCATATCCAATAATAAATCTTACACCAAAATTAAATATATACTTATAGTATATTAAAGTAGGCGAAATCAATTCTAGGCTTGACACCCAGGCCCGGCTTTGCTACAAGGCGAGTGAGGCCGCCGCCTAGGGCCCCCGAAAAAATTGGGGTATTTGGGGGCCTCAAATTTTGATGTTTATTGTATATATATATATATAACCATCTAAGTATTTCAATAAGTGTGCGTTGTTCCAGCGGTGGGTGAGTTCCTTTAAGGCTGCCTGTGCCCGTGTTCAAACCATAGTGGTAACATAAGGATTTTTGTTTTTCTCTTTCCTTTTTTTTCTTCCTGTTCCCTTTAAATAATTAGTACTCCCTTCGTTCGTTCTTATAAGGATTTTTGTTTCTCTCTTTCCTTTTTTTCTTCCTGTTCCCTTTAAATAATTAGTACTCCCTTCGTTCTCGATTAATGTTCATTTGAAAAAAAAAATGTTTAATTAGTTAAATTTGGGCATCCTCCATTAAATAATTTCTCTCTTTCCTTTTTAAATAATTAGTACTCCCTTCGTTCTCGATTAATGTTCATTTGAAAAAAAAATGTCGCAATAATTGTAGTTTTTTTCAAAAACTTGGTCCTAAAGTAAATTTTTACTATTTTTTTTTCACCAGTCATATTATTATCGCAAAACTAAGTGTTTAGAATACTTGTAATCACACCGTATCCTCTTGTTGAAAAAAATATTAAAGGGCCTATACCAAATATTTGGCCTAGGGCCCCAAATTTTACAGGACCGGCCCTGTTGACACCTCATCAATTTTCGAGTCTATCTTGACTGTGAGAAGTCCACGTCGGATGATAGCCACAAGCCTAATAACTTTTAATTTCGCCTAAAACACTGAATATATTTGGTCATGTATTAAGGACTGATAATAGATGTCTAAATAAGATGTATAAATAATATCCACATGTATATTAGGAGTTATACAAATGTCCAAATACATGGTACGTTTCAGATTACCAAATACATTTAGAATAAGAATGGGTACTAAAACTGATATCTAATCAAATGCTATTAAGATGAGTATTTAATATAATACCAAATAAACAAGGTGTTTCATATGTACATATGAATGTTGAATTATTAAACTCTTCGTTGATACTCTTTGTATAATACCAGGTAGTAGCTGCCATTTATAGATCCATAGGCAGTTTTAGAATTTCAATCATCACAAACTCCTCAGGTTCCAGTATCAGCATATCATCTTTCATGCTTTTCCTCTTCTTCAAACTATCAAGATATGCAAGCTGAGTAAATTCATCTTTAATCTACATATCTTTTATAAAAACAAAAAAGTCTCAGTCTCAGAACTCACAATTTTATCACCTGAAAATTCAGTTAAACATTTTCAGATGGCTCCACAAACAATCCTTCTCAGCCAGTTGCAGCGAGGCAGATGTGAGAAAAGGGTTATTTGCCGGGTCTCATATATTTGGAATTCGTACAACACAAAGAAAGATCGTGAAATAATGAGTATGGATTTTTTGGCTATAGATGAGAAGGTAATTGTAAGTGCTCCAATTTGAGCTTGTTAGAATTTTCGTTAGAAAATTAACGAAAGTTATAACATTTCTAACAATTCCTAACAATCCTAACTTTTCTAACAAAGTGAGGGTAAAATGGGCATTGTTATTTAAGGTTAAACCTTAAAAAGAATCTTAAAAAAGAAAAACAAAAGAATAAAACCACAAATAGAAATCTTTGGAAACATAATGCATTTGGTCAATTTGAATTTTGAAAAGAAATATTCCCCTTGTCCAAAGCTGGAGCTGCATTTAATGAACAGTGCACGCTGAGGGGACTTGTCCGCGCGGATGAGTTTGCATTTTCAGGAGGGCTATAAATTGAGCCCTCCAGTCACAAAAATAGGGAGGAACAACACATTTTGCACCGAACCTCTGGCGAAATATAGAGAGAAAACAGTGAGAATTCACTTGAATTGTCACCATTTTCTCTCCAATCTTTCCCAACTCATACTCATCCACTCACTCTCATATTAAAGCCCTAAACACTCATACACTCAAGCCAAACACTCAAGAACACAAGGAAGATTGGTAAACCCTCCTCTTCCTAACCCTAAATCTCATCCATGCATGCATCTTCAAACTACAAAATGTAGTTCTTTCATCTTCTTGCTCTAGATCTAAGAAGATCACCATGGAAGACCATCTCCATGGATGATCTTCTACAAAGATCAAAATTATCTTCAAATTTTCTTACTTTCTTACCAAGAAAACTCATTTTCAAAACCCTAAAAACCATTTTCAAGCATAAAATCTCATTTTCAAAGGATAAAAATCCCCTTCCCAAGCAAATGAAATGCTTAGTCCTAATGTACCCCAAGGATGGTTTGGTATAGTTGATTCACCACTAAAATGTCTAGTGATCACTAACCAAAACCTAGGGAAATGGGGACAAGCATGGATGCAAAACCCCCCTTAAAATCATATTTTCTTTCTTGAGAAGTTGCTGTCCAGTAGCAATTTTCTCAGACCTCAGTCCATGGTCTTAATTTTTGGACACAGATGAACTTGGAATTTGGTGTTGACTACAAAATACTTTTTGTAGCCAACATCCAGAGCTTTCCAGACATATTTTTACTTTATTTTTTGGGTGAGTAAAACTCCTCTTTTCAAATTTTCTTTCAGAGGCTAGTTCATCAGCTTCTGGGAATCCAGATCTCATATCTGAGGTTTCCAGAAGGTTTTGACCCCTCAAATCTTCTCCAAAATGGAAAATTCCTTCGCACAAACTTTATTTAAGGTGTCTAGAACAACTTTCATTCTCTGAGTTTATCCAGATTATGAAGTTTTAAGACCCTTGAATCCATTTCAAAATCAAAGGTCCACTGCCTTTTTCATTCTGGCAGAAATGGCTCTCAACTTCAAAAGGTCTTTTGAGTACCAAATCTCAATCCAAAAATCTTCCAAAAAATCATGGGATCAGTTTAAAGTCTTAAAAAGATATCCCAATTTTTACTTTTCTGAGTTTCAACTTATTTTGGCCAAAACACACACACACACACACAAATGATTTTCAGCTTGGAAGACTCGTTTTACGAGGCGCGTCGGGTGCACACTAACGTCCTTCCCGACGCGTAACATGACCTCCGAACCTAAATCTCTGATCTCGGGCTTTTTTCAAAGTTTTGGCCCTCAAAATTAAAATGGCGTGGCGACTCCGTTTTCGTTGATTTTCTTTTAAACAAAAAATGGGAAAATTTTCGGATACACATCATCACAGTGGCGACTCTGCTGGGGACTAAGCTTTTTTTTAAAAAAAAATGGTATTTGGTATATTGGTGGAAACCACTAAATTTCCCGTTATCGCCTCCTAACACGAGTCGGGGATAAATTGTGGTCTAACAATCCCACGTACCGGTATCACCGTTTTCAAAAAAAAAAAGCTTTTGAGGGTCAAGCTTCCGTCCCGGCCGAAAATCATTTTTGTGTGTGTGTTGATTTTTGCACGGTTTTCATGTTGTTTTGGCCGCCTCGGAGAA
The DNA here is from genome assembly GCA_022495995.1 of Adenophora triphylla var. japonica. Taxonomy (NCBI): domain Eukaryota; kingdom Viridiplantae; phylum Streptophyta; class Magnoliopsida; order Asterales; family Campanulaceae; genus Adenophora; species Adenophora triphylla. Next base: position 47,488 of record JAFEMH010005310.1, read on the forward strand.
AGTCAAAATTTTATTTGTCGGAATAATGTCCCTAAGCTGTCGGAATTTTCGTGCTTACGTGCTTATGTGCTCATTAAAAATTTCAAAAAAAAATTCAAAAAAAAAAGATTTTAAAAAAAAAAGAAAAAAGAAGAAGAAAATTCTCAAAAAAAAAAAAATCATGCATCATATTTTTAAGACACATAAAAAAATCTCTATTTTACTCAGAAAAAGAATATAGACTGCTTGCACACTACGCGCACGTGACCGTACACTTGCACACTACGTCCTTAACAGGGAAATCCTTGTCGCGGTCCGTTTGGTCTTATTACGCCTCTCGGATGAGCACGGGACTACCCAAACATCCCATGGAGCCTCGTGTCGACCATGCACTTGTCCGTGACACACTTTGTCAGAGACCGGTTGGTTTTTAGTGCAGTGCGTGTCATGCCACTGTCCGTGTATAGACCTTTCCTTTCAAGCCTTTGTCGGCATACCGACTCAATATCTTTCGGGGACCCTTATCGGTCGAAGTTACGCCGGTTTTCCGCCGCGGACTTTGACCAAGATATTGGCCAGGCGCCTTGACTTCGGCTACGGCGGCACAAATTATACAACGACTCCCGGCATTGACACTTTGAGTCATCAAGGATTAATGAATATTCCATGCCTAATTACGGCCTAATTGACAACAAATCAAGATCAATCGTGGACGCTTATCGGTCAAATCATGCGGACTTTTCGTCGAGCCCTCGGACATGATCTTGACTTTTGACGTCGGCTTTGTCCGTAATTTACATCGAATGCTCGTTAAGACTCGATTACCCGAGACTTTTAGGATCGTTTTTCTTTCGGTCGGTGGGACCCGCTTGCCCTATAGGACCCTCGCCCGGGGCTGTCCACCTGGGAGGTCGAAATACGGGTGGAATACGAGGGGCTTATAGACGTAGTGACGGGGCCCGGCGATCCGAGAATCGAGTAGTTTGCGAAAAAGAAGAGCAATCTTTTCCAACCGATTAGGTTAATAAAACATGTTTTAAGTAAACGTGAACAAATAAGCGCATGTTGCATGAGCCTAAAGCCCAAACACCTACCCTCCTTCCATTCCCGGACATACGAACCTTCATGTCCTTTCCCCATGACTCCTCAAAGCTTGGTTTCGGGCACGGGGTCACCGTTTGATCATTTGGGAAGAGTCAGCGCATCGTCGGCTTCACCGTTTGTTCCGACTCGGGTTTGAGAATGTCGCATCGGCCGGTAATGATGGGGATAACGTTGCTCCGTCCTCCAAAATCCCTCGAGACGGACCGATGTGGATCCGGTTGGTAGAACGAGATGAGACTTCGACATGAGGCTCAAATTGATGACCTCTTTGGGGGTAGTCGCAAGTCATGGTTTGACTATCGGTCTCAATTCCGATGGCACTTTTACCGCAAAGAAGGAAGAGGGTTCTCCTCCTCTTCTTAATAGTCCCGGATACATCAAGATGCTACCCCAAGATTCCTATGTTTCCACCGCCGGGACTCACCGCCCGCCGACTTACGGGGCAAGCGGCCCCCAAACGGCGATCGGGGACGAAAGAGTTCGGTATCTTGTCGGTTGTCCCCTCTCAAAGTGATGATCCCACAAATATCGGCTGAGTGATGAAAATCGGGAGGAGTTGAAGAAATATGGTCGGCCATCAAAGCCACGGAAGAACGCCGAGCAGACGGCGGGCTGGATGGAAGAGGCCACACGCCACTTCGGGACCTTAACAATATCCCAATGGCCGGGGCTACCACGAAAGGACAAACATGTGCCCGTTCCCGGGACCTCAATATCTCTCATTATCCAGGCGGAGTCCAATCACTCGCTACCGAGATGAGCCCGGCGGATCCCCGGACCGGTTCCACTCAAAGTCATTCCGGCGCGCTCGGCACTGAGGTCCCAAATCCGCCGCGGTAGTAGAACACATTTGGTGGGATATTTGTGGCTTGTCCCGATTGCCTTGAAAGGGACTATCGGAATTTGGATACACGAGGACCGTCCTCCTAAGAAAAAGAAAATTTCCTCCCGGCAAAAATTGAAGGAGAGATTCGAGGCGGTGATAACGGTGTGGGAACGCTCGGGGAGCCATGCAGGGGATTTGATTATTATGTACTCTACTCCGGTCGAGTCTTCCCCAAAGCAAAAAGGGGTAAAAGAGCGAGAAAAGCCTTGCCAGCGACGAGTTGAGACTTTCGGATGCAGTGCTGCGAGCAGTCCAGCCCCCTCGGGGTCGACGAGTTCGGTTGTCCGGCTCCAGTATACGCGATGAAGAAAAACCGACGCCGGTCTGGCGCTCCCACTCAATCAACATGTTGGTGGAGATGGCAACCGCCACAAAAGGCATCGGTATAACCCGGGGGCTTCGGCAAAGACTCTACCTCGCAAGAAAAAGGCACGAAGCGACGGGTTTAATGACTCTACATCCGAGACAAGGACCAAATCTATGATCCTCACCTATATGGGAGTATGATCACCTTGCGATGAAGATTTGCCAAGAGATGTCTCCCAACACAATGAAGCTTTGTACATCACTATTCGGCTCAACACCATGTCACTCCACAGGGTATTAGTGGACAATGGATCATCGGTAAACGTCCTTCCCCTCGGCATGATGAGGGCCCTCCGCATAAATGAAAGGCGCGTGATCCCATCTACCCGGATTTGTCAAGGCCTACGACGGTTCGTCTCGTCCCATTCAGGGACGGTGACTGCGGAACTGCAGTACGAAACCCCAAATGGTGCCCGCAAAGTTCCATGTAATGGATATCCCCTCGAGTTCACGGCCCTACTAGGGCGCCCTTGGTTGCATCACATGAAAGCCATAGCCTCCACTCTCCACCAATGCGTCAAATTCATCAACCGGCGGGAGACCTTGAAGTCATAAGGGGTGACAGGTTTCCTCATAGGGAACGAAGTGAAACAATAGCCAAGAACGCCCACGATCGAAACAGGGGCTACATCCTTGAGGCAAGTCTCGCCGGCATCCTTTGGAATCCGGCGATGCCAACTATGTCGACACACTCAGCGGCGAGACTCAGAAGAAGTTCGATTCATCAAATTTAATTGCTATTTCCAACACTTGGAGGCGTCTTTGGAAGGAAACGGCTGAACACCGCCATGATACGAGGCACACAAGTCCCCGGTCCTCAATCACGGATTTGTCGGCATTACGCAAACCCATTCTTTGGCCTCGCCGAGCGAGGAGATTTTCATGATAAAAGTCGGCAAACACCGACGGACTCGGCTCGAATCTATGAACGTCGTGTGGGACGTCCTCCTTCTTGAACTACTGCCGAGCCTTTCCGCTCGAGTATGGGACATGAGATTTTTCTAGCGGCTCAGGAGACGCAATACGTCCTTACATACGGATTGAGCGGTCGGATTGTGACGAAATGGAAATCCCGGGATTGAGGAAGATCCCTACATCCACATGCTCGGCTTTCGGACGCCAAACACAATTGATTACGGTTCGAGACAAAGAGATGATAGCAACGGCGAAGAGGGAGCACGAGACCATGCCTTTCCCGAGTTGTGAAGCCACCAGCGGCGATGCCGCTAAAGAATTGGGAAACTCTCTCGGGCCCGTCCGCGACCAAAGAGGAAATGATCACCAAGCTTGGATTGGTCCCCGATCCTTTCGTGTCAACCTTTGTAAAGTCCTCGAGTCTCTCATTGTTGAGTTCGGAGTCTCTCGAGTCGTCCAATGGCCTTACGCTGAAGACTACGAGTACGCAGCGAACGTTGTATTCCCTTTCGTCTTCAATGAAATGATGAACCTTTACGAGTATCCCTTAATTGCCACTTTAACTAATGATGAATTAACTAATAATCTAAAAAGCAGGTTAATAACGATTCATTAGATAAAGAAAGCGAGACACATTAAACAAAAAAATCAAACAACAAAAAAATCTTTAAGCGAGGTTGTCAGGAGAGAGGAAAATCGAGCCCAAGGCTGCAGAAGAGATTTTGACGAGTGTGAATTTGGGAGGCTGCGGAAGAGCCTAAAGAGACGCAATTGGCGATTTCTTCGAAGGAATCGAAAAGGATGCTCTGCAAAGTCCTACAAAATCCTCAATTCAAGGAAAGTTGCCCTCTTCATCAAAGAAAACATCATGTGCGGATACGGGTTGCCGGTAGAAATCATCTCGAGATAATGGATCCCACTTCGAAGGGAATGTGAAAAATTCTTTGGCGGAATTCCGAATAACCCGTCACAAGTCATCTCCCTACGGGCCCCAAACCAACGGAGCCGTCGAGGCGGCAAACAAGACTACGGAAAATATCATCAGGAAAATGGGCTGTCAAGGCGGAGATTGGCCCGAGAAGTTACACTGGCACTGCGGGGCTCTGAACATCGGTCGAACGGCAAGCGGGAAACACCTTTTGCCCTCACATACGGAATGGAAGCCGTACTCCCAATCGAGCTAGAGATACCCTCGCTCCGTATCTTTGGAAAGCCGGATCAACGAGGTCGAATGGCTCCGAGTCGCCATGACGAATTGGCCCTACTAGATGAACGCCGTGAAGGCCATGGAACACATCCGGGCCTACCAAGGAAGAATGGCTAGAGCCTTCGACAAGAAAGTAAAGCATCGGGAGATCCGAGAAGGTGATCTCGTTCTAAAAGAAAAGCCCCGGTCCGTATCAACCCCTCGGCAAATGGGAGCTGTATGGGTCGGGCCGTATGTCGTCCGGAAGATCTTCTCCGGAGGAGCCATGCAACTTGCGGACCTCGACGGGAATCCCTTTGTACACCCGGTGAATGGTGACAAGGCTGCGCGAGATACTACGCGTAAAACAAAAAAAAAAAAAAAAAAGAAGGAAAAGTGCTAAAAGAGTAATACCCAACTAGGTTAGAAACCCGAGAAGGGCGGCCTAGGTAAAAAACGAGGTTGCACCAAAAAAAAAAAAAAAACAAAAAAAAAAAAAAAAACAAAAAAAAAAAACAAAAAAAAAAAACAAAAAAAAAAAAAAAAAAAAAAAACAAAAAAAACAAAAAAAAAGAGTTCACCGGGTTGAACTACGAAGACTGAGCTCCTCAAAATGAGGGAACGTAGGCGGCGGAAACGGTTCGGTCTAAAGCACAAATAAAAGCCATACTTTGGCATCAATACAATTGATCGAGACCATGAAAGCGTCTCGAAAAACTCTAAAGCAATTCAAATATTCATTACAAGTTAAAAGCTCTTTGATGAGTCTAAGCCCGATTCATTCCTACAAGCGGCAACTGCTAAAAGAAAACTAAGATACATAATCAAACTAATGTGTACGCCATGACAAGAAAGGGATACTCGGAAACCTCGGAGTCACTCCAAGCCACTCGTCTTGGCCTCTCCCCTCTTCTTCCCCCTCAGAGTCTTTCTTTTACGAAGCAGGAAAAATGTCGGTGTTCCTCCTACCAAGCTACTGGTATAGGAACGGGATCTATCAAACCGGCCTCTGTCGGGGCCTTAGTAGCCACTAGCGTCATCCCTCATCTCCTGTAGCCTAGGCGGTAGCATAGGAGCCCTCCTCTCCTGTCTCTTGACGTAAGCCTCATAGTCGGTCACGGCGTCTCCGCTCTGTCATGAGGGTTGGCCCTCGCCTCGGCCCTCCTCCTCTCGAAGCTTGATCGGTCCTCCGCACCCACGATGGCCTCACGCCGTCTCAAAATAGCCACTGAGTCTCTCCCGGATGCCTCTCATACCAATCCGGGTACCAAGTGGTCGGGAACACCGGTCTCGGACGCTGAGAATGACCCGAGGAGGAAAGGCATCATACCTCCATGCTCGGGAAAGAAATGGAAACACGAGGGATCATCCATAGAAACAGGAGCCACCACCTGGTGGCTATATCATCAAAAGCCCTCCCAAAGGAACTGCTCCAAGCCAAGCTGTCTCGGAACTAAAGCCGGAATATAGAAGCTGGGTGAGAAAGCCCGGAAGCATGACCACGGGAGACCCGTCTGAAGCACTCTGCGAGTCTCCACCCGCCAATGAGGCACCGACCATCGATATCTTCGGTCTGGCGACCCGCCATCCAACGCTCCCACGAGCCACGATCATCAAAATCTACATCAACACCTCTCTGGCAAAAGTCCGAGGCTGATCATATCGAGAGGTTTCCCGAAGAACCCCCAAACGCTCCATCGGCCCACGGGGTCGAAGAGAAACGGGCTGCCCCGTGCATATACCGTCTTCCGTAGCTAATCTATCGAGAGCATGAAAAGTCTCCCCCGAGAATCAAAGGAACGACATCTACGCCGGGCGACGGTGAGCAGCTGACATCCGGCGAGATCGATGACGGATCCCGAAGGAATAGACCATGAACGGGTGCCAAACATACAAAGTGCAAAGGCATCCCAATAGGCATCATCTACCAAACCTAGGCCCCTAAATGCATCGGGAAGACCGGAAATATCGAAATGATCGGGACCGCGGATCATACCTTGCGCTTCCTCAGGGAAAGATGAAGGAGGACGCACAATCTGTCGGCAAAAGAAGCCCCTCAGGGCAAAGGAACCGCTATCTCTTCCACCTCCAGGACCTCCAAGCAAGGCCCGAAATTCTTCGACAGTCGGAACAATCTCGTTGAAGGAAAGGCAAAAGACATGCCTTCTAGTATCCCAAAACGAAGAAGAAGCTCTTAAGAGGTCATAATCCGGAACCAATTCTTTGAGAGACCACAAGCATCGTACCTTGTACCTTTCTTCAAAGAATGATCTTCTCTCGTGCATGATCTCCCTACACCAATCCTTGAACTTGTTGAAGAATGACATTTGGGATTCTTGGGACAATTTTGATGGAGCTTTTCTAAAGTTTTCCATGGTTTTTCTCTCTTTCTCCCCGAAAATGGCTGTTTGGACTGGAGGTTGAAGAGGATATTTGAATTTGAAATAAAGCAAGACCAGTGCGAACCAAAATTAAAGGACGGTGTCGAGATGCGGTCCCCATCCGCGCGGATAGGATTGCTTTCCAAAAAAAATCTGCAACGAGTCAAATTTGCTACACCAAAGAGGAATATTCCGTCCCGGTTGCTCGAAACTTGTGCAAAAACCTCCCAAACCCGGTCCATATACCAAACACCCTTGCAAAAAAAAACACCAAGGCTCATGCGACACTGCATTCATCTTGCATTGCATTCATAAATAAAATCCTAAATTATTACATTCCAAAAAAAAAAGAGTATGCATAAAAAAAAAAAACAAGCAAACATAAATAAAATCCTAAATTATTACATCCCAAAAAAAAAAAAAGAGAAAAAAAAATGTGCATAAGGCATGTACAAATCTAAATCTCAATCTCAAATCTCAAAAAAAAAAAAATCAATCGGAGTCTCCGGCGCCGATGTCTCCCCGGCCCCTCTTGCGACTCGGGCCCGCCTCCTCGGGAGCCACTGAAAATCTCGGGCTCGAGAATCGTCCTCGTCTCCGAGAAAGAGGCTCGTAAGGACCAACCGGCACGCTCTGATAGGGCAAGCCGAGATCTGCGAAAAAATCGTATCCGAAGGTGAAGGCGTCGGACTCCTGGACGTACGAAGACGACCCGCCATCTTTGCCATACGTGTCCACTGCCCGTGTGGATCCCCGAGAATGACGTGATCCGAAGGCAGTACCGCGCGTGGATCAAGGAGAGGAGACAGAGGAGTCTCTGAAGAAGTCTACGAGCGAATAGGGAAGCCTCCCGTCGACGGGCGCCGGCGTGGTCGCCTCGCTCTAGCTGAGGAGCCCCGCATGGCGACCATCCTCCTGATGAATCTCTTGGCCCCGATCACTTGCTTCGTCAGCTTCTCGACGACCACCTCCGAAAACTGCACAAAAGCAAAAGCGTCAAAAAAAGAGGTGATGCTAAAGATGATGAAACAAAAGAAAGAAAAGAAGGGGAAAAGGTGAAGCCATACCTTCATACCCGGACGAGGCGGAAAGCTCGTGGAAGTCGCTCGGGGTGAGGGATCTGCACCCTCAATCGGACCCCATCCTGGATATAGGAAAAATCCGTCCGAGGGTACCGCGGGATCCCAAGCCCCTCCCTATCCAGGACACTGAGGCATCCTCGGCCTCCTCAAGACGAATGTCGCATATGGCTCAATCGCCACGAAATCCGAGAAGTGTTTGCCGGCTCGGTAATCATCCCAGTCACGGACCGATCGCTCGGAGTGCATCATATCGACGGGAGGCTCCACCGGTGTCCTCGGCGAATTCACGCCATGCGGCGCGTCACCCTCTCTCCCGAGATAATATGCATCGCGAGTCGGACCCCTCAAAATCCTCCATTGCCGCAGTCCGGATCTCGGCGCCCTTCGGTGCGCCACCTCGGCGATCCCGGGGAAGAATATCATCCCCTCATCTGTCTCGGCCTCCGTCGAAGGAAGGCAATCCGCGTACACGAGAGTCGTACGCCCCCTGGAGCTTATCTTCTCCCGGGCATGCTTGGACCAAGGCGCATGGCCGGATACGCCCGGCGTACTCCGCCAGTGCCGCCACATCGTGACGTGGAAAAACTCCAACGCCCGTACACTGCGAAGGTAAAAATCCAATCAATCCGGTCTGCAAAAGAAAAGTGCGTGCTCAAAAAAAAAAAAAGGAGGGAAAGCAAAAAGAGAGCTTATACCTCCAGGGGCAAACTCAAAGCGATACAAAGAGCTCACGGCCTTCTTTGTACCTATCGAGAGCAAAGTAAAGCTCTGCCGGCCCGGCCTCTCCCCACGAGACATCTCGGCCGTCTCCATGTCCTCCAAGGACCTCAGCAAGGCAAAGACCGCCGTCCCCTCGGCATGTCCAAAGAGCGTGCTCGAAAAAGCAAACCACAAGAAGGCCACGGCAATCGATCGGCGCCTATCCTCTCCTCCCGGCCTCGTAACTCGCTATGGTCTCCACGATCTTGCCGTAGACCACGGCATACTCCATCCCCATCCCTTTTTGGGAATAGGGGAAAATCCCGAGAAGAGCACACGAGATCGGCATCGGCGTAGCCATCCCGCCACTCAATCTTTGCGTCCATTAAAGGACAAGCCCGTAATCGCGGCATAGTCGGAGGGCGTAACCGTAGCCTCGCCCCGAGAAGAAGTGGAAGGTGTGGGTCGCGTCCCACCAATCTTTGCGCGAGCAAACATCAAGCCCTTGCTCTTAGGGAACTTGACCGGTCCCTCAAGCACTCGACAAACTCCCAAGCCCCGTCTCGACAACGATGCATCTCGGACTCGGCAAAGCTCCTCGGCCCGCATTCGGAAGCCGGTCCCACAAGTCAATCACGGACTCCACCGATCCTCGAGTCTTCATTTTGTTCAGCTGCTCCGTCACAAAACGGTTTCCGCCCTGCAAAAAAAAAAGAGAGAGAAAATGTCAAAAAAAAAAAAAGTGCATTTGCATTTACACAAAAAAAAAGGGGGCATACACATGCATTAAAAATTTTCGACAGCATAACAGCATACAATGAGCATAGCCCCATTTTTCTCGCATAAAAGAAAACAGTTTTCAGCAAGTCCCAATGCATTCATCAAAAAAAAAAAAGAAGATGCATTCCTACGGAAGTAAAAACTCCGTCCCATTTTCATAAAATAATATGCATATCATCCATCATCTCAAAAAAAAAAAAAAAAATTTTTTGCATACATGCATATCATCCATCTTACATGCAACGGGAGGAAAAATCCGTCCCACTTTTCAAAAAAAAAAAATATATCCTAAACATACATACATCCCATATTGGCAAAATGCCCATTCTTTCCAAACAAAATGCATGCATGCATCATTCATCAATATCAATATTCAATTTCAAAAAAAAAAATCATCATCATCATCAACATGCAATATTCAATTTCAAAAAAAAAAAATCAATCACAATTTTCGAATTTTCACATGCAATTTTCGAATAAAAAAAAAATGGCGAAAATGCCAATTCTTTTTCCCAAGCAAAAATGCACATTTTGGGTTACTCACATAATCATCAAGATTCAAAGACAATGAACATGCAATATTCAATTTCAAAAAAAAAAAAATTTCAAAAATCAAGAATCACCCAAAATTCAAATTTCAAACAAGAAATCAACAAAGGGATCAAAGGGTTTCAAAGTATACCGTTCGGAGATTCGAATCAAAGCCCAATGTTGCCAAGCATCGGGGTAATGCTCCTCATGAACCGATTGCGAAAGATTGTAATGCCTCCTCATCCGGACGAGCTCCAATCGCCTCTCCGCTACCGGGCCACGTCCTTGGCCTTGAAAAGCGCCTTCCCCGTGTTCCATTGCTCGAAAATCGAAGAAAAACGGAAGATTTTTGAAGCTTCTAAGGCCAACAATGGCGGATTCGCAGCTCTCTCTCTCTCTCTGCTCTCGTAATTTTGAAAAAACTGAATGGGGAAGAAGAAAGGGCGTTGGCCCTAATTAATACCCCTGATTTTCAGTCCTCTCCGCGCGGACAGATTGCAAGGGTCAAAATGACCCTTTTGCCCCTTAAAATTCGGGACTCTGCAATTCGGTCCCAACTTGACGAGTTAACCAAAGTTAACCAAATCGGCCCCTTGTCAAGAAAATCATCCCCCGACAGTCAAACGTAAGACCGAGTGCCCCGAGAAAGATAACGAGATCCCGTATCTTTCATCAAAATCTTCCCGGCGGTCAAACGTAAGACCGAGTGCCTCGAGAAAGATAACGGATCCCGTATCTTTCATCAAAATCTTCCCCGGCGATCAAACGTAAGACCGAGTGCCCCGAGAAAGATAACGAGATCCCGTATCTTTCATCAAAATCTTCCCGGCGAGTCAAACGTAAGACCGAGTGCCCGAGAAAGATAACGAGATCCCGTATCTTTCATCAAAATCTTCCCGGCGATCGAAACGTAAGACCGAGTGCCCCGAGAAAGATAACGAGATCCCGTATCTTTCATCAAAATCTTCCCCGTGATCAAACGTAAGACCGAGTGCCCCGAGAAAGATAACGAGATCCCGTATCTTTCATCAAAATCTTCCCGGCGATCGAAACGTAAGACCGAGTGCCCGAGAAAGATAACGAGATCCCGTATCTTTCATCAAAATCTTCCCCGTGTCAAACGTAAGACCGAGTGCCCCGAGAAAGATAACGAGATCCCGTATCTTTCATCAAAATCTTCCCGGCGAGTCAAACGTAAGACCGAGTGCCCCGAGAAAGATAACGAGATCCCGTATCTTTCATCAAAATCTTCCCCGGCAGTCAAACGTAAGACCGAGTGCCCCGAGAAAGATAACGAGATCCCGTATCTTTCATCAAAATCTTCCCGGTAGTAAAACGTAAGACCGAGTGCCCCGAGAAAGATAACGAGATCCCGTATCTTTCATCAAAATCTTCCCCCGGTCAAACGTAAGACCGAGTGCCCCGAGAAAGATAACGAGATCCCGTATCTTTCATCAAAATCTTCCCCGATCAAACGTAAGACCGAGTGCCCGAGAAAGATAACGAGATCCCGTATCTTTCATCAAAATCTTCCCTAGCGGTCAAACGTAAGACCGAGTGCCCGAGAAAGATAACGAGATCCCGTATCTTTCATCAAAATCTTCCCGGAGTCAAACGTAAGACCGAGTGCCCGAGAAAGATAACGAGATCCCGTATCTTTCATCAAAATCTTCCCCGGCAGTCAAACGTAAGACCGAGTGCCCCGAGAAAGATAACGAGATCCCGTATCTTTCATCAAAATCATCCCCAGGCAGTCAAACGTAAGAAAGATAACGGATCCCGTATCTTTCATCAAAATCTTCCCCCGACAGTCAAACGTAAGACCGAGTGCCCCGAGAAAGATAACGGATCCCGTATCTTTCATCAAAATTATCCTATGGTCGAAACGTAAGACCGAGTGCCCCGAGAAAGATAACAAGATCCCGTATCTTTCATCAAAATCTTCCCCGGCAGTCAACCGTAAGACCGAGTGCCCCGAGAAAGATAACGAGATCCCGTATCTTTCATCAAAATCATCAACGGCGGTCAAACGTAAGACCGATTTCCCCACAAATACGTCTGATTTTCCCCAGCAAAGGCTAACGAAATCCCCAGCAAAGTTAACGGAATCCCAAAAGCCAACGGAATCTCGAGTAGTTCTCGAACTACGAAAGGGCTTGATTCCCACTAGGGATACGTAGGTAGCCTATCATTAGGTCCAGCCCCTCGACCAAAACGGTCACCCTCTCCTTCGGCAGCAGACGAAGTCCACCGAAATGCCATTTCAAATTAAGGTCCAAGGCGCCTAAAAAGCCATCATCATCAAGGTTCGAGGCACCTAAAACGCCATCATCAAGGTCCGAGGCACCTAAAAAGCCATCTCCAAGGTTCGAGGCACCTAAAACGCCATCTCCAAGGTTTGAGGCACCTAAGACGCTATCACTAGGAAAGCGATAAATCGCAATCATCCCCAGCAGAAACCGAAAATGGTCATTCCTATCCCCAGCAGAGCGGATAGCCATCGACCAGAAAATGGTCATCTCTTATCCCAGCGAGTTTCTTTCCAAAGAAACGAGAACTCGCTCATCGGAGTTCGAGGCACCTAAACGCCATCATCTCCGGGGTCAAAGACCCGAACTACGGCAGCTTGATTCCCACGGGATACGTAGGTAGCCTATCGCTAGGTTCAGCCACCCGATCACTCGATCATCCCGCCAAATATGGAGCCTTACTCTTATCGACGACCCCGCTTCCTTCGAAAGCGCCGTCGCCGAGGGGCTACTGTAAGTGCTCCAATTTGAGCTTGTTAGAATTTTCGTTAGAAAATTAACGAAAGTTATAACATTTCTAACAATTCCTAACAATCCTAACTTTTCTAACAAAGTGAGGGTAAAATGGGCATTGTTATTTAAGGTTAAACCTTAAAAAGAATCTTAAAAAAGAAAAACAAAAGAATAAAACCACAAATAGAAATGCTTTGGAAACATAATCAGGTGGTCAATTTGAATTTTGAAAAGAAATATTCCCCTTGTCCAAAGTTGGAGCCTGCATTTAATGAACGATTGCACGCCGAGGGGACTTGTCCGCGCGGATGAGTTTGCATTTTCGGGAGGGCTATAAATTGAGCCCTCCGAGTCACAAAAATAGGGAGGAACAACACATTTTGCACCGAACCTCGGCGAAATATAGAGAAAACGGTGAGAATTCACTTGAATTGTCACCATTTTCTCTCAATCTTTCCCAACTCATACTCATCCACTCACTCTCATATTAAAGCCCTAAACACTCATACACTCAAGCCAAACACTCAAGAACACAAGGAAGATTGGTAAACCCTCCTCTTCCTAACCCTAAATCTCATCCATGCATGCATCTTCAAACTACAAAATGTAGTTCTTTCATCTTCTTGCTCTAGATCTAAGAAGATCACCATGGAAGACCATCTCCATGGATGATCTTCTACAAAGATCAAAATTATCTTCAAATTTTCTTACTTTCTTACCAAGAAAACTCATTTTCAAAACCCTAAAAACCATTTTCAAGCATAAAATCTCATTTTCAAAGGATAAAAATCCCCTTCCCAAGCAAATGAAATGCTTAGTCCTAATGTACCCCAAGGATGGTTTGGTATAGTTGATTCACCACTAAAATGTCTAGTGATCACTAACCAAAACCTAGGGAAATGGGGACAAGCATGGATGCAAAACCCCCCTTAAAATCATATTTTCTTTCTTGAGAAGTTGCTGTCCAGTAGCAATTTTCTCAGACCTCAGTCCATGGTCTTAATTTTTGGACACAGATGAACTTGGAATTTGGTGTTGACTACAAAATACTTTTTGTAGCCAACATCCAGAGCTTTCCAGACATATTTTTACTTTATTTTTTGGGTGAGTAAAACTCCTCTTTTCAAATTTTCTTTCAGAGGCTAGTTCATCAGCTTCTGGGAATCCAGATCTCATATCTGAGGTTTCCAGAAGATTTTGACCCCTCAAATCTTCTCCAAAATGGAAAATTCCTTCGCACAAACTTTATTTAAGGTGTCTAGAACAACTTTCATTCTCTGAGTTTATCCAGATTATGAAGTTTTAAGACCCTTGAATCCATTTCAAAATCAAAGGTCCACTGCCTTTTTCATTCTGGCAGAAATGGCCCTCAACTTCAAAAGGTCTTTTGAGTACCAAATCTCAATCCAAAAATCTTCCAAAAAATCATGGGATCAGTTTAAAGTCTTAAAAAGATATCCCAATTTTTACTTTTCTGAATTTCAACTTATTTTGGCCAAAACACACACACACACACACAAATGATTTTCAGCTTGGAAGACTCGTTTTACGAGGCGCGTCGGGTGCACACTAACGTCCTTCCCGACGCGTAACATGACCTCCGAACCTAAATCTCTGATCTCGGGCTTTTTTCAAAGTTTTGGCCCTCAAAATTAAAATGGCGTGGCGACTCCGTTTTCGTTGATTTTCTTTTATACAAAAAATGGGAAAATTTTCGGATACACATCATCACAGTAATGTCACACATATGTTCTAACATTATGCCATGCTATCATTTCTACTAAAAAACTTAAGTTAGATATGTCTAAATAACTTTTTTTTAAGGCCCACTTCCTCTAGAGCCCCTCATGCGAGATTTAAACTCAATTTAAGAAATAACATTTTAAAAATCCCTAAGACACCCCTTCTTGACACAATGACTTTAATGCCCTTCTTTACACATACACAGCAACAACGTGGTTACAGCCTTTGACTATGCAAGTCCAAAAATCAATTTATACTTTAGTCACTGAAACTTTGGGAATTAGATATTGGTCACTAGACATTCAAATATTTTAAATCAATCATTAGATTCAGAATAGTTTCAGTTTAATTTTTTCAACAAAAAAAAAAATCAATATTAGCAACTAATTAATCTCATAATTTACTCATTTACAACACTTATAAGTTCTCTTATAATTGACTTATAAATCAAAATTTTCAACCAAAAAAATTAAAAATTTCAATAATAACAACGAATTACTCTCATAATTAATATATTTACAACTCTTATAATTATAAGACTACTTTGTCTTTTATAATTGACTTATAAGATAATTTTTTCAACCAAAAAAATTAAAAATTTCAATAATAACAACGAATTACTCTCATAATAACAACGAATTACTCTTATAATTGACTTATAAGACTACTTTAAAAAGTCTTATAGCTAACATATAAGACTTTTTAAAAAAGTCTTTATATAAGTAACATATAAGACTTTTTAATAAGTCTTATAAGTAACTTATAAGACTTTTTAAAAAGTCTTATAAGTTACTTATAAGACCTATTTGAACATTGGGAACTATGTTGTAAAAAAGTCTTATAAGTAGTAACTTATAAGACTTTTTTTAATAAGTATTTTTACTGACTTATTAAAAAACTTATAAGACTCTCATAATAACAACGAATTACTCTTATAATTGACTTATAAGACAAAAAACTTATAAGACAACTTTAAAATGTCTTATAAGTAACATATAAGACTACTTTAAAAAGTCTTATAAGTAACATATAAGACTTTTTAATAAGTCTTATAAGTGACTTATAAGACTTTTTAAAAAGTCTTATAACTTAGTTATAAGACCTATTTGAACATTGGGAACTGTGTTGTAAAAAAAATCTTATAAGTAGTAATTTATAAGACTTTTTTTAATAAGTCTTTTTACTTATAAGACTTATTAAAAAAGTCTTATAAGTTACTTATAAGACTTATTAATAAGAAAGTCTTATATGTTACTTATAAGACTTATTTGAACATTGAGAATTGTGTTGTAAAAAAGTCTTATAAGTAGTAACTTATAAGATTTTTTTAATAAGTCTTTTTACTTATAAGACTTATTAAAAAGTTTTATAAGTTACTTATAAGACTTATTAAAAGGTCTTATATAAGTTTCGTATAACACTTTTTAAAAAGTCTTATAAGTAATTTATAAGACTTTTTTATACGCAACATATAAGACCTCTTCCTCCGGCTTCGCATCGTCAACTTCCAGTTTCAAAACCCGACCCGATGCCGCGTTGTACAACAGGTTATTGCTATGAAATAAAAGCATAATTTTTAGAAGGGGGGACCAACAATGTATATCAAGATTAACCCACCCCACCCCCCTCTCTCACATCTAACATGAGTGGAGATAAATGAAGCATCATAAAGTGAACAGTGTACCAACAAGTGCACACACAATATACAGGAAGCAAATGCAAACAGGATGACTCAAGCCAATGATATAATGAAACAGAAGCTTTGACAATATGGTAACTTACAAACTATTTTAAAAGAATGAGCTGTTACAAAGAGGGTTCATAAAGTATATCAAGCTTCACGAGTTATCTCGGTACATGCAGCAGTATTAAAACAGGTTACATATCAATAGCATAAAATTCCCAATACAGAAAACTATTTATGCAACAATTCCGAGCTACACCCCAGATTATCTCAATTTCTAGAGTTAAAAAAATAAAGAAAAGGAATTTGCTTACCGAACAACAAGGGTTTGTTACAGATTAAAAACTTTGGTTAGAAATGACATAATCTAGTAAACTTTGTGGCTCTAAAAGATGGTGCAACAACTTAATGGACAACAAGAACGGCGTTGACATTTTCGGGTGTGAGTTCCAATTCCGGAGAGCCGCTGGCACTGGCGGCCGTCCTAACGGGAATCCGAAATTGAAGAGGAATGGATATTTGAGTTTGAAATTGGATGGATTTGATGGATGGAGAGTTAAGGTTAGGGATTGTGTTTGACTTTGGGGATCTTGGAAATTGTGAGAGAGGAGGAGAAACAGCAGCAGTACGGTGACGGAAAAGATCTAGAGAGAAGATGAAGGGAAGATGGGAGAAATGCCGTCGCCGGAGGTCGCCGGCTGGAGATGGTTGGGAGAGAGAGAATTTTTAATGTGTGTGTGTGTGTGTGAGAGAGAGAGAGAGAGAGAGAGAGAGTAAATAGATTAAAATGGGAAGAATAGAGGAAATGATGTGAGGGGAGGGGGAGCCTAGGGGTGTCTGAGGAAGTTTAATTTGGGAATAACTCCTTATTTGAGATTTATCAAAAAGTTTTCTTTAAGGGAAAAAAATCTGAATAAAGGGGCCCTAAGGGAATTTTTCCTTTTTTTAATGACTATTGCAGTCTGATTAAATACATTGTAGCATCAGGAGTAGATTTATACCTGATTTTCGTGGGTTATTTGAAGAGGGCTGCATTTATACAATTAAAAATTTCACAGTTGAGATCACAAAGCCAGAGTAACGTGTCGTTCATAGGGGTGAATTTATTCTCCTAGATGCTTCTACCTATGTTGAAGAGATTGTAAAGGATTTACCTGAGATTCCTAGGCATATCTTTCACGCTGTACCCTATCACATGTTACCCGACATCAGCGATAATAAGAAGAATCTTTGTGGTAAGTTGTTTTTTTATCAAATCTACTTTGTTTGTAATTTATTATCAATGCAGTTAGAGTAATATTTCATCCAAACAGATGTTATCGGTTATGTCATGGGTGTCTCCGATGTTGGTGAAAGAATAAGCAATTTCAAAATAGTGTCGATGCAATATATTGACCTTGAAGACACTAGGTATGTCTACTTTCCTTTATAAATTTATCATGAACCATTCCTACATACTTGATTCACTAAATATACCATGCAATTTAAGTGGAAAAAAAATTAGGATTACTTTGTGGGGAAAAGAGATTATTGAGAAGGCAAGATCAGTTGGCAAGAGCAACCAGCGTGTTTGGATTATCAGTTCTACTATTGTGAAGTTTGATGACAATGGTCTGTGCATATCATTCCTTCTAAATTCCTATAGTTTGAGCTACAATTCCTGTTTGATATTTTCTTTTGAATGCTTTGACGCATTCTACGCAGATAATCTTGCAATATCAAGCAGCAGTGCAACTCAATTTTACAATGATGATTCCATTAAGGAAATACAAGAGTTTATTGGATTGTAAGTATTCCAACTTTCTGAATTCACGTGTTTTATGCATGTTATTGACATTTAGGTGATAAAATTGTTTACAAATGAATAGGCTAGGATCAAAGCAACCTGACAATAGGATGGGTAAAATTCCCATGCAAAGTAGTTTCATTTCCAGAGAAGAGTACAACAGCAACAAAAAACTAATAAGTGAAATTTCAGAGATGCTTATTCCCTGTGAGAAATTTGTAAGTATTGCCTTCTTATGACAACTTCTCAGTACTTCTTCTCTTCTTATTACATAGATTTCTTTTCATCTGAAATTAGATTCCATACTAAAAAATGATATCAACTAATTAATGCAGTCATAATGAATTGTCTAGGTAATATATTATCCACACTTTGGACTATAGTTTGCTATCTTCATATTTCGAATAATACATGGTGAATTAGTAAAACTCGGGTTAAGAAACTTTGTTTAATAACATAGCTTTCGTATAATATTTGGAAGTACCTATTACTTATATAATTGTATAAATTAATACGCAAAAACACACAATTATATACCACTTTTATTTACCAACTTCTTTCACGTAAGTTAACGAAAAAATATGTGAACTGAGCTTAAATACTAACGATTAAATGACACTGGATTATAGTCGATTACAAAATACACATAAGGATTATGACCCACAAGAACTGTAACATTTACCCCACTAAGAGAAATTCAAACACTACAATCGATTAACAAACACCAAAGAAACTGAATAAGTCGTACAAAATATTTCAACGCTGTCCAGCACGTCCATTGCACCACGACGTAGAACAAACTTGACTTCATTGCATCGCCTATCAACCAAGACATATCTAGGAATATTGGCATGCAGATCTTCAGTGTCAAAGAGGATATAATCACCCCTTAAAAGATATATTTGAGGGTTAGGGGCAAGATTATGTTCAGGTGGAGGGAAAATAGGGTTAGGAAAAGCCATAGTAAATGAATTTTGAGTATAAATTGTTTAACAATAACAAGTAACTATTTATAGTAAATTTCTAGCCATCAAATTAATGGCGCCTTAACCTAACTGTCGGCTAAAACCAAAGAGACGTGCCTATTCAGTGGTTAAACCGAAGCCCCTATGTATTATCTAAATTAACATCAATATAAATTGTAACCACAACTACTTCTCATATTCAAAGCAAATCACATCTAGAATAATAGCAATATCAAATCGAACAGACGCGTAGAGTAATAAAAAATACCTGCAAAGTTGCCGAATTAATTGAGTTCCCCTTGCCGTAGCACTTGATCACGCCAAAAAATAGGTCGGCGAACATGAACCCTGCCCATCAACAATTGATAGGAGCAATGATGGAAGAAGCTACAAATCTGAGCTCTCAAATCCACAATTACCTGCGATCGTATTCCAGATCTAGGTCCACCAAAAAAAAATAACCACCCACCTCTGCTTCAATCTCTCTCTCCTCAAATCTAAGTCCACCAAAAAAAATAAACATTCAACACCAAACACACCACCTATATTCCTATTTTACCCTTTTATACCTCTAAATAACCACCCACCTCTGCTTCAATCTCTCTCTCCTCAAATCTCCCTTTGCTTCAATTATTATCAATGGAGTTCACCGCCGAATTCATCTCCAGTTCATGAACTAAACAATCTAGAAAAATATTCCGATCGATTAGTAAAATTAGCTCAGAAAAACGAACCAAGAATCAAACAGTGGTCCGAAACCACTTTGCAGTTGTCATTGCTGTGCTCACAGGAGTAGCTATCATCCTTGAGGTAATACCAGCAGCAAGATCGACCGAATCTTCTTTCCCAATTCTTTATTCTATTTCTTACCGCCCTCATCACCGTCGTAGCTTCCATGGCAAACCCATCATCAAAGCATCTCTCATAGTTCAATCCAATACCCTTTTTTCCTTTTCATACTGGGTGTAATTGGAATGCTCACCAACTGTTTGTTTAAATGCTCAGGAGAATTTAGGCCGTGTAACTAAGACCTGGAGTGATTTTAGCAGCGTTAATTACTGGATTGTTAGGGATTACTACCGTCTTATACAATATGTTAATTCATTTGAGCCTCAAATGCAAACACTTTCTGATGATCAGGTTTTTGAATTGCTATCATACTTTTAGAAAAAAATGAATAATCTTTTAAAGATAATATAATCATTTTACTTGATAACATTTTTGTAATAATTGCATTGCGGGATATTCAGTAACTGAGAATAATAATTCTCTTAATAATATTAATAATATCGTAGATTTAGCAAAGGACATAAATTTCCTAAAATTTAATCACATCATTCATTCCCTCCGTGAAAAGTCTCTCTCTCCCCTCTCTTTCTCTCTCTAAACACCTAAACAATGGATTCCTCTCCCCTCACCTAAAATTTCATAAACCCTTGTACAAACAACATAATCTCTGACCAAACCCACCCACAACAAAAAGATTTGTCAAAATTCCATCTTTTTAATCAAAAGCGTTATTATTCAACAGAAATTAAAGATTTTTGTTTTGGATTTTGGATTTATAATTATTTTGTTTTTGGGAGAGTATGCATAGATCTGGAGTTGTGATGGCTTGGAATGTGTTTAAATTCTGTACGGCTTTGCGAGGTTTGGGCTCGATCATGATCTTGCTGGTTCTTGGTGTTGTGGGTGTCACCTATTACGCTGTCGTTTTGTCCAGTTATGGACCTTCTTTGACCTCCGGCGGCCTCGATTCACTACTTGCTGTTGCTGTCTTGATATTGTTTCATTCTTTGGTAAGTTTTTTCGATTTCTTTGAAAATCTCAACCTTTTAATTTTCTATATTGTTTTTGAGCCCTTTAGTTGTCAAATACTCCCTCCTTCCCAAAATGTTTGTCCCATTTGACTTTTTTGTTGAACTTTGACCACAAATATATGACAATTTAATTATGTTCATGAAATTCTAAAAATTCCTATTGATTCACCATTAATAATATTATCAACAACTTTTAGAATTTCATGAACACGATTAATCT
Source organism: Adenophora triphylla var. japonica (assembly GCA_022495995.1). Taxonomy (NCBI): domain Eukaryota; kingdom Viridiplantae; phylum Streptophyta; class Magnoliopsida; order Asterales; family Campanulaceae; genus Adenophora; species Adenophora triphylla. Next base: position 68,377 of record JAFEMH010005310.1, read on the forward strand.
CTCATAAATTTGTGGTCAAAGTTCAACAAAAAAGTCAAATGGGACAAACATTTTGGGACGGAGGGAGTATATCCGTCCCAAATTATGAATGTCCATTCTTTTCTTGATCAAGGATCAAGAAATTCTTGATCAAAGAACAAAAATGGAAATCCAATTTGGGAGGGAGTATTCATAATTCGTTTTTTTCTAGCTTTATAGATTTTGTTTTGATGTTAATTGAAGAGCGTAAATTGGGTCAGCATAGAAATTCAGCTACGTGGATATCAATTTAGGAATATTTTATTGATTTTATGTCAATTGCACAGCCCTTTTCTTGTTTCGTGGAGATTTAAGCTATTAACAAGCTATAATTTGTTGAACTGTGTACTAAAGTTGTTATGTACAAGGGCACAATTTAGCTATGGTAGTTTAAAACATGTAGGGTATAATAGGTCTATTGGGGTATTTTGTGCTTGGTATTAGTCGACTTGACTGAATGGCGTTGAAATGGTCTTTCTTCTGAGTTTGAAATGGTCTTCCTTTTTTGTTTAGGTCTTCCATTTAGCTGCAGGTTGACCAATTTTGCTTAATTTGACCATCTTATATTATCTTTTGACTTTTCGATAAAGACTATTTTGATTGTAATTTTCCTACTAGAACTTGTATAGCTAGTAGGTTATATAGAAATTAAAGCTTTAACTTCAGTAATGATTAATGCAGTTGGTGATGCTGCTATGGAGTTACTTTTCTGTTGTTTTTACGGACCCTGGTAGTGTGCCACCAAATTATAGGCCTGCCACAGATGAGGAGAGAGGGGACACAGACCCATTAACGGGATCTGAGTTTGGAGCTTTGGCATCTGATCCAGCTAATCCGAATATCCGGTATTGTCGGAAGTGTAACCAGTTGAAACCACCTCGGTGCCACCATTGCTCAGTGTGTGAGTTTTTTTGTTGTTTTTTTTGAGTATTTTCCATCTTCGAAGTTGGTTTCAAATAAAGAAAATAGGATGATTTATTTTGATTTGATATAGGTGGGAGGTGCGTGCTGAAAATGGACCATCATTGTGTTTGGGTTGTTAACTGTGTTGGGGCATTGAACTACAAGTATTTCCTCCTCTTCTTGGTATGTCTTTCAACTAGCTATTGAATGGTTGGTGGTCGTTGGAGTAGCTAACCTTGAAAGTTATATCAAGCTAAACATGTTTGTCATGATTTCTGTATTTTGGTTACTTCAACTGGTGAAATTATTTGGTTACTTATTGATTTGTAAGAATTTTGCTCTCAATGTCTCCTTAAGCTAGCAATCTATTGCACTTCCCTTTAAATACTATACTAATGATATTGGTTATTGATTTACTCATATCAACAGCCTACTGTGCTCTAACGTGCGCTGGCATAGTATTTTCATTATTTTTTTTCTGTTTTATTCTGAATAATCCCAAAATTAATTTGCTAATTTAGGCAAAAAAATTATCTTTGAATTGTGATTTTGATTGGTACTAGGATGCTAGGAGCAGCAGACTCTTTTAGGTCATAGTTCTGTTAAGTAGTACAAAGTGATCCTCATTTGCAACACAGAAGTTGCAAGGGCAAAAAATTTCCTTGGCATTGTCTTTGAATACCATATTAAAAGAGATTCTTTTGTGGTGGGCCCTTTGTCAAGACATGACACTCAAACCGGATTCCGGGTTGGAAATTTTTTGTAGAAAAGAGGAAGGTTACACGTATTGTCAATTTTTTTCTTCTATCTGTAAGTTGTCAAGGAAGGCAATATTTCATGATTCCACTCATTCATTTTAAAAAGCAAGTAGGTTAGTGATGGGAGATTGTTATTTTTCTCATTCTAAATGGAATAACGTGTCTATCTTAAGCTGTTTGATATTTCAAGAGGGACTTCAGGGGGAAGTAGTTGTACTTGTACAAATTTTGTTGTGCAAGGTTCTTTAAAGTTTTTGTGTAACTGTCAAAGAATGATATGAGGATTGTTTAACCTAAAAGAAGGGAAGATATATAATGACGATTGCACGTTTTCCTACACGTCAGTTTTTTAATAATTATTTAATTATCTTTATTTTTTGCGGATTAGATCTTGATCCCTAGGTGCAAGTGGTGTCACTACTCGCAAGTGTGTGGGCTGTGTTGTTTGTTGAATCAAGACATATATTTTTGGTTTCCAAAATTCGTAAGCTTTCATATGATTTTGTGGATTGACAATTGTGAATGTTAATGATAAAAAAAAGACTTTTTTCATACTAAAATTTGTCATAAACATTGGAAGGTGGTCAAAATATGAAACCTTCAATTTAGAGATGGAAATGTGTTATAAGATGATGATCTGACAAGCTTGGTCTAGTTACTATAGATAAGATGGGTATTGCATCCTTATTATATTCTATTTAGGTGAGGTGGAATAAAAAAACTTACTGATATACTGGCACGGCAAGTTACCAACTGTAGTTAACGATTTGTGATTCCTTGAGTGATGATTAGGGTTGTTTGGCATTTATATTCTGATCTACAGATAGTGTGAGTGCTGCATAACTTTCGATACAAAGCTCCAACAATTACTCCCTATGTCTCATAGAGATGTTCTCGTTTGACTTTCCAAACAATTTAGTGATATTTTTTTTTTACCATTACTATCCCCTAATGAACATAAGAATCACACAATGGACCACTAATCTTAACCCACTATCCACATCCATTTCACTCAAATTTTGGATATTTACTTGTTTTAACCATTCAAATTTAGAAATGAGGCTCTTCTTAACAAGGTTATTTGACTTCTGATGGGTAATCACTTGCAATGGGTGATCAAGTGAATGCCAATCTAGTCATGTTTCACCCTTTCTTCTGACCTCTGTAAATGCTTATAAGATATTTGTGGAATGACAGAAATCATTCCAGGTAGGTTGCACTAGAACTGTGTTTGATTGCAACAAAAACTGTGGATAGTTTTTGTTTAGCTTTCCGTAGATCATTGTTGTACGGATTACCATATTTCAAATCCTATAGTTCATCTGAACCCCCTAAACCCGAAGATGGCAAGGTTAATAACCAACTGAACTCTAAGTCAGCCTTTCTCTCAATCAGTTTAGGTCAACTGCGCATAAATCTTTTTCTTCCCATTTTGTTACCCCTTGCAAGATAATAAGACAAGATCTTGTTGTTAAGGATAAGTAAGTTCCTAGGAAGATCTTGTTGCACCGGTATCTTACTTTTTGCATACTCCCTCCTTCCCATAACAATGTGCACACTTTTGGGGGCTCACGGGTATTAAGGAGTATACAGTATATATTAACAAATATAGGTAGACAAGTGGGTTGTAAGAAAAGTGAGGTAGGAGAAAGTGGGGTAGGAAATAGTAGTGGATAGTTGTTGTGCGTATGACAAGTGAGTCCCATTGAATAAATAAGCATTATAAAATATCCATTATGGGTAATGGGACTTATCAATGGGACACCCAAAAAGGAAATATGTGCACAGTGTTACGGAACGGAGGGAGTATATATATAGAGAGAGGAAAGAGAGTCTTGTAATGAATCATTTTGTTTGTGGAACTTAAAATTATTGCTTAGTAGATGTAAAACATTCACATTGTGTTTGTGGGCCATTCATCCATTTGATAGGGAAATCTGATTAAACTTTTGTTGCTGAATGCAGTTCTACACATTCCTTGAGACAACAGTTGTTACTTTAGCCTTGTTGCCTCATTTTATAGCATTCTTCAGTGATGGAGAGATTCCTGGGTCACCGAGCACTCTAGCAACCACTTTTCTTGCATTTGGTAAGATCTAATAAACTTCTATTTCCGCTCCTTGCGCTTACATTTTGCTTGATTTTAATAAACAACTCTTTTTTTTTTCTTGCTGCTATCACAGTCTTGAACCTAGCATTTGCTTTGAGTGTTTTTGGGTTTCTGATTATGCATATATCACTGGTGGCTGGTAATACAACAACGATCGAGGTATTACTTTCACCCCTCAATCCCTCTTATCTTTTCTGACAGGGTATTCTTGTGTTTGCAGATGTACTCCTTCCGACCTCAAGTATAATAAAAAAGATAGAAATTTTCTTGGCCTTAAATATTAGCAAAACTCACCCATTTCAATGTTATTAAATACTGTTGTTCCAAAAATATCTCTTATAATTGTTCTCCTTTTCAAGAGAAGTGCATAATCCAGGATTCAATTTGCATTAAAAGTCAAAATTCTTAGTATTTAATTAAGGGTATTTAGTAATCTTAACTTGGATTTTGTATGCAATCAAGATAATTTAACTAATTCAACCAAGTTCTTAATCTGTGTGAATTCGGGACTTTTGCTTATAAACAAGGCCGGAGGGAGTAATAGATAGTGGATGTAAATGTTGTTGATTGGAATGTTGTCTTGTGCTCAGGCATATGAGAAAAAGACCACCCCAAAATGGCGCTATGACCTTGGTCGCAAGAGGAACTTTGAGCAGGTAAGAAATTGCTTTAGTTATTTACTTCTTCTTCGTGAAACTCTTCATCAATCAACAGTGATAATTTTATTCTGACAAGATCATGCCCAAAGTTCATCAAACTAATAACGAGCGGTTTGAAGAGCTTACCCAGACGTAACAACAGTAATTAAGAGACGTGACATGAATGTGAAAAATACTTTGTTATGCTCAAATTATAAATATACATGGGACTTTGAACATTTGCATGATATTTAGATACGTGGATCAAAATGTTCTAGGAGTTGGTAAACTAAGAAGAAAAATAGACACTAAGCAAATATGTTTGTTCTCAATTTCAGTCAGGTAAGTGTGCGTGAGCTATAATATTAAATGCTATATCTAGGAAACTTATAGCCATTCCGTTCAAAGGAAGTGTTGGGGTCCACCCTGCACACACATTAGGCAAAATACGTCATTATAAAAAATCCCTCTGTCCCATAACAATGGTTACTAAAATTGAATGCGCGGGAATCAAGGAAAAAGTAAGTGTAGTGAGTATGAAAAGTAAAGTAGGGGTGAGAAAGTGGGGTAGTGAGATTTTTGTTGTGAGTGTGACCCCTTTGATATTTTGGGTAAGTAACATTTGCTATGGGACGCTCAAAAGGGAAATTTGTAACATTTGTAGTGGGACGGAGGGCGTATTAGTTTGTGTTGGATTTACCTATATTCCCCCTGTGGCAGTGAACCCTTATTTTGGAATGGTCTAAAATGAGTACTTAAGTTTTGAACAGAGGGAGTATCAAATAGAAACTAAATCACATAAAATTGTCATTCTTAAAACAATAAAATGTAATATTTTCAGGAAATATATTATTAAGATGCTAATACTCCCTTGTCCATTACTGTGTCACTTTTGCAAATCTCAGGTGAGTCATGTCTCTTTTATTCCAACGTTTCAAACTTGTAATTATGTTACGATATTGCCTTCTTGGTTATATCCAAGTTTTGTGAATATTACTCTGGAGTAGGGTTTGGTCTTTTAACCATCAGCGAAATAAGCCTGTTAAAAGTAAGCTGATCTTTGGTTGCATTACTGTTTGCAGAAAATATCTTTTTGGTTATATCCAGGTGTTGTGAATATTACTTCTAGAAACTGTGATGTTAAGATTCACTCTAGTGGCATTAGAATTTGTAATGTAGGCAAATTAAATGAACAAATATCCAAATATGTATGTGGGCGGAGGGGGGGGGGGGCACATACATATTTGTTTGACATCCCCATTATACGTTCTTCTTCAGTGGCGAAGATAAATCAAATGATGACATGCCAACAATACAAAATTATGCAGATTTTTTTTTCCATATTTGCTCTCTTTAAAATCATCTTCCATCTCATCTTGGGGATTTTAATTGTTGGAGTATCTTTCGGGGACTGGAGTTTATAGGGTTAAGAAAATCAATTTCTATTAGTTGGATGATAAAAAATTGAAAATAGATAGTAATTGAAACGTAAACACCTTTGGAACCAGAATAAAAATAGGTTATATCTGAGTTATGATGAATAGGCTATAAGAAAAAGGGAAAAGTCACTAGATGGTTTTTTTAAGTTGTCCGGTGTTGTAAGAAGTAAGATGTTTATCCCGCCCGTTTGGCTTGTCAAACACATTATGATACTGTCTGTCCTGACCTAGAAAGATTGTCCCACCTTGACTTTGTTTGGTGGTACACTTGATTGAACTTTTACCAAGGATTCATGAAAATATAATTATCTTCATGAAGACGCACCACTAAAAATATAGCAATTTTTTGAATTTTATGAAAACTAACATATTTTCATTGACATTTGGCGAAAATTCATCAAGATGACCACCAAAGTCAAAGTTGGAGTTTCTTTCCAAGACAGAGGGAGTATATTTTGAAAGCTATGCTTGTGCTGTGCAGCTAAACTCTATAGGACTCCAAGTACCATCATTGGAATATAATACAACACGGCAGTAAAATTTTAACGTGATAATTAGCAGTAGTTGGGTAAATAAGTTCAACCTTAAATTTCACTAATGAAAGCATTTGATATGCTTGTACAACCTTTGACTCGACATATAGGTATTGAACAATACCTTTGCCATCTTTCAAGATCATTGGTAGCTTATAAAGCCGTTTCTTTCATCATTCCCTGAATATATAATATAATAATCAACCATTCTTAGCTAACAGGTCCTTTTCTATGTATATTCAGGTGTTTGGGACGGACGAGCGATACTGGTTCCTTCCAGCATACACCGATGAAGATTTACGAAGAATGCCCGCTTTACAGGGTCTGGAGTATCCATCAAAGCCAGAATTGGATTCTCAGGAGTTCTAGGAGTTTTAGGAACACTGATTAGCGATGAAGCCCCCACAAAAAGCTATCCATAAACCATAATAGCTGCCCACTCGGGCAGAAGAATAGAGAGAGAAACCAGAACCCTGAGGTACTCGTGATGGCTGCTCGGGCAGAAGAATGGAGAAAGGATGTGGGTTAAGAGCCGGATGTTAGTTTAAGAATTTGGTGTTTGAAGTTTGTTACTATAGATTAAAGGCAACTTTGGAGGGGTTGAAGTTACTGGGATAGGATTTATATATCATTCACAAGAAATGTACATTATTACCCTTGGGGAAATTGTCCACACGTATGATAAGGAGTATATTGTTATGATACTTTATTTTTTGTCATTGGAAAACATTTTTTTTTGAAAAAGAATGTTGAGTAGTATGGTGATAACGTTTTTGAAGATTAAATTACCAAGAGGTATGTGAAACTTGCACGGATCCGGGGCTCGTGATGTTTCACTGCAAATCAGTCCCTTTTCGCTCTGATTGTCGCTCCGAACTCGATGAACTTCATTGAGTGTATTTTAGTCCATTCATCTCGGCATCCAATTTCGTACATTTGTAAAGTCCACTCGCACCGCACAGTCCCCAAATCCAACATACCCAAATCCAACATATTCAACCATAATCCGAATAATAATACAAGCATTCAGTTTAGAAAGGTACATTGGGAAATACACCCTTTGTCCTCAATCTAAGTGCACAGTTTGATTTTTTTTTTTATGAAATTTGACCATACAATAACGAGATATTGATATATTATAAGTAAATTTTAAAACTTTTAATTGTTAGTGTTGTTAGTAATAAATCAATAATAAATTTTAAAATTTCATCAAATGTTCTAATTTCTCATTATTATATGGTCAAATTTCATAAAAAAATTAAATTGTGCACTTAGGTTGGAAAGAAGGGAGTAGATGGTAATTTGCTTTTGGTTCTGAATGCTGACACAAACAGCTAATTTTAGAATTTGGAAATTGCTTCGGCGGGGCTAGCATTACGAATGGTCAACATTTCAACGCATTTTTCTCTTTCTAAATAGGAGTATTATTTTGTTTAAAAATATTAAGTCAGCATTTCTCGCATTTTCCTCTCTCTAAATATTAATTTAACGGAATTTTATATATTTCAAATTAATTATATTCATCCATCAAAATTCTAAAGCAAAATCTGGAACAAATCCAATTTCCCAAAAAGTATGAAAAACAAGAACAAAATGAATTTATCATTTGATAAGATAGATGAATTCAAAGGTTGTCGGTATATCAAGTAGAAACTAATCCGTTCCTCTCTCTTCACCCGAAATCTTCATCTGAGTAATTTCTAGTAGTTTCCATCTCTTTCTTCTTCTATTTTCAATTTTCCCATCCTTTATTCTTACTATTTTGATTCAATAGTGATATCTCTGATCTTACATTTATTAATTATTAATTTACCAATTAATAAATATAAATTAGAAATTTTGTTGTTTTCAATTTTTTTTATTATTTCTTCAAATCTGTTTCTTAATAGGATTTTTTTTGTTGTGTGCAATTTAGGTTTGTGTATGTATTTTGCTCTCTTTATCTCCTTGTTGATGAGTGCCCTTGATTTCTCTCCTGTTGAGAGCTTTATTTTTTCTTCTCATTGAGACTATAAATTTCAAGATTAATTGTGCTTGTTTTGTCTTATGAAAACGATGTTATTAAATACTCCCTCCGTCTTGTTCGAAAGGGCAATTTTGCCTCCTAACACGGAAATTAAGATATGAATAAGGAAAGTGATGTAAGAAAGAGAAAAATATTAAATGTTGTGAGTATGGAAAATTAAATAAGAGAGGAAATGAGTGGGAGGAATAGTTAGGAGAGAGAATGTTGTGAGTGTAAAAGTAAAGTAGGAGAGAGAATGAGTGGGATAGGAAGAGTATAAAAATAATAAAAACTTCCTTTGTAGGGTTGTGCCCTTTTAAATGGGACGCTCAAAAAGAAAATTTGTGTCCTTTCGAACGGAACGGAGAGTGTATATTGTTGTCAAAGAATGAAGAAGATGGATTAAGCTTTTGTAATTTGCAGTTGTTCAGTCTTTTCTTGCTTGAAAAGTTTGGTTGACAATTAATGTCCAACCCGAATGACTTGGTTTATCAAATTCTCAAAGTCAAATCTTTTGCTGAAGTGAATTTTGTGAATGCCAATGGGCAGTATCAAAGTTATAATTGAAATGTGTTTGTTCGCCACATGTTAATCTAAAGAGAGAACATATAATTTATCGAGATGGCAACTTGATAATTGATAGTTTGTCATGCACCGAAAAATTATTTAGTAGCCTTTGCATTTGGATTGAGCCTTCAATCTTCATGAAGAGCCTTCTCATTATTTTATACTTGTGTTATTAATCTATTTTTTTTTAAGAACAAATTTAATTTGCCAAAAAGTATGACAAACAACCATCAAGAGGAGTATGGACCTGTATTGCAGTTGCACTGCATACCAATCATATTTCTTATCTTTTTTGGTTCGTTTCATCATTATTAAGGTTATTTTTTTTTTCAATCTGCTCACATCATATTTGGACATAATTTAATACAGATTATTGAATGAACCGAATTGCTGCATAGTCGAATGTGCTGATTTCAACTCTGAAGCGAATTGTTTAATTTCTTAAGGCCTGCTATAAAAAATTATACAATTTACTAAATTTCACATACATCAAAAATTCAAATCAAAATTGCATATAAATTCAACACCCCTTTAACCCGTTCTTATATTTTAGATATAGAAGCAGACTGATTAATTTTTTATTTTTTTTAAAACCCAATACTGCATATTGACCTGCTCTTATACCTTAGGTATAAAAACGTTTTATTGATCCGCTCCTATAATTAAATAATTAAAGTATAAAATTAAAATTATATTTATATCAGATATAAGAGTAGCTTTTGAAAAAAAAATCACATTTTCTTAAAAATAATAAAAACTCTTATACCTAAGGTAATTTGGGGCCGAATATAAAAAGGCTTTATTAATTCGCTTCTATAATTAAAGTATAAAATTAAAATTAAAACTATATTTATATAAGATATAAGAGTAATTTTTGAAAAAAAATCACATTTTCTTAAAAATAATAAACACTCTTATACCCAAGGTAATTTTTTTTCAAAAATTACTTTTATATCTGATATAATTATATAAATATAATTTTAATTTTATACTTTAATTATAATTATAGGAGCGAATTAATAAAGCGTTTTTATATTCGTCCCCAAACTGGGTCGAATCGAAAAGAATTACATAGAACTCTCTGGACAAGTTGAGAACAATCTGGCGACAACACTTCCGTCTTCGCTACAAAAAGGCCCATTTGATTTCGAATTGCAAACACCCACGTGTCACCCTCCCAATACATAAAACCATCCAACATCGCCACACTCCCTCTCGCTCGCCCTCGCCGGAAACACGTAGCTTCCGTCCTTCCCTCCGCCGTCAAGGTAATTCCCACGAACTCACACACACACACACATTGCCTAATTCATTCTTTACGATTTTTCATTTTGATGATATTTATTGGTTTTAATTAGCTTTAGTCAAATTCTCGTACCCAATTGAGCTATGATCATGGTCATTTTAAACTTTCTCATCCGGAATTCAGCTTCTTTGTTTAGTTAATAAAGAAGTTACTAATCCTACTTCTTCAACTAGGAGGGAGGGATAATATTACTCCCTCCGACCTAAAATGAATAACCAAAAAATTTCAAATTTGCTCTTAATTGATCGAGAGCAATTTTGAAAAGTTTTTGCCGTTCATTTTGGGACATAATAACAATTTTAACAACACTTCATCCTTTCTTACCCATTAGGGAAAGTTGTCACTTTTTTCTAATGCCTCTAAATGGAATACAATACTCTTATTTTGTATTGAAGGAAATATAATACTCCCTCCATGACCATTTTGCATCAAGAGTCTTTCCGAAAAGGTTGATTCTCAGTAGAAAAAATGCAAAAATATTCTTGTTTTTCACTTTTAAACTTTCAGTTTTACAAGTATATAAGGCCAAAATGCATTTTGGTGCCCAAACCTATTTTTATAATCCCACTTAGGGTCTTCAACTATAGAACGTCCCACATAAAGTCCACAAGCATTACTTTGTCCTAAAGAGGGTCTTAGACCTAACATAATATTTAAAATGTAACGGAATATGACATGATTGTTGGAAAAAAGTGTGTTTTGAAGGAAATAATGATTTATTTTCTTAATGAGTTATTTGTTAAAATGACAAATTGATTGTGGATTTGTGTTCTACTCCATGAGGAGATAGAGATTGAATATTCATTTGTCCAAAATGATTAAGGGATGAATGAGATATGAAGACTCAAAGTGAGTGGGTTGGAAATGGTAAAATGTGGTTATTCCACATTGGAAAAAGATGGAAAAGTGGGCTAGTTTATATACTCCTACACTTTAGTAGGGAGTAAGATTAAGTAGCATAGAGGCTCTCTCGGGCACAGGTGCGCAGGGGAGGTGCAAATCATGGTCCGGATTTGCCTTCGGGATACCGAACTCATGTGCGAGCGCGTCCTGCGGACACGAATGGAGCTCCGAAATTGCCTGTCCACGCAAGCCCACTTTTAGCCATTTTTTTATTTGAACTGGACTAGAACAGACAGAATTCGAACAGTCCGGTCCCTTCATTTCATTTGGCAGTTTCATGGAAGCTGAAACACTTTGGCTTCTCAATTTAATTGGAAGCTGAAACACTTTGGCTTCTCAATTTAATTGAGAAAGTCTCTTCGATTCTAACGATTTGAGCAGTATAAAAAGGGAGACACAAACCAGTTTGCAACACACGAAAAATTCATCAGTTCCTCACAATCTCCTGTTCGTTGCATATTGATAAATCCGTTCCCTTGGCCTCTTGCATCTGCACCCGTGGTGATACTGTCTAGGTTTATTCTCACTCCGTCTAAGTACTATTCGATGCAGCCGATCGTTTCGGTCCGCTCCGTTTTATCCTGGGAGAACCGTCCGATCAAACTCAAGCACGACTCGGTGAGGGGGCGTAAATTGTCTTAAGGAGAGAGTGGTCTCACACGACTAGGGCAATTTCGAAAATTTAGTTTATTTAATATTTTGTTTTTGTTTGTAATCTGTTTTCTTTCTATTTACTGATTTTGTAAGTAATTTTCCTAACAATCTGAAGACAATTTATTTCTTTGGAAGGGAAAAAGATTTCGAAAGAAAAAAAAAACAGTAACTAATTACTTGTGTTTCGTTTCAGAAATGGCTATTGATTCGAACAATGTGAACGTAACTGGAACTGGTTCCGGGAACAATACTACCGAGTCTCCTCGTCTGGAGGAAGCGTTTCGTGAGGAAACCAATCTTCCAAGGGTGGTTGTCCAAACTGTTCCGAATCACCATGGTGAGAAACCGGAAAAATTTGTTGGCCAAGACTTTAAACGGTGGCAACAAAAGATGCTATTTTACTTGACCACCTTGAACTTGGCGAGGTTTCTTAAGGAAAACCCGCCACAGTTGGGTGAGAATGAGACAGACGTGCAGGCCGTGAATGCTCTTGATGCTTGGAAGCATTCAGAGTTCCTTTGTCGAAATTATGTACTAAATGGGTAATCGGATACACTATATAATGTTTATAGTGTTAAGAAAATCGCAAAGGAACTATGGGAGTCCTTGGAATATAAGTACAAAATCGATGACGCGGGCACAAAGAAATTCATTGTTGGCCGCTTTCTCGATTACAATATGATGGGACTCTAAAACAGTTAAAAGTCAAGTGGAAGAATTGCAAATAATAATCCATGAAATTCATGCCGAGGGAATGGTAATTAGTGAAAGCTTTCAAGTGGCGACTATAATTGAAAAATTGCCTCTCACTTGGAAAGATTTCAAAAATTACCTTAAACATAAACGAAAGGAAATGAATATTGAAGCACTTGTGTTAAAATGTGGAGAGGAGTAGGATTATAATTTCTATATTATTTCACTCTCATCTTTTACAATTGTCCTAAACACCTATTTATACTACTTTTAGAGTCCTAATTCTAATAGGAGATACAATCCTATATATACATAATAATCCTTCTTTGACTAGGATTTTATTTTAGCTATGTATTCTACTTTCCTACTTAATTAAGGAGTCTTCCTAAAATACGAAGCTAACATTAGGAAACAAGTATTTTTTTGCAAACTCGGTCCGCTCCATCGGTCTAGATCCGTTTCACTCGGTCCGATCCATGTCGCTCCACCATATTCTCCAACTCCCCCCCTCAAGTTGGAGGATCTACAACGTAGATACCCAACTTGCCAAATAAAAATTAAAACGTTTTAAAAAAAAAATTCTTTCACTTCGACATGCGACATCTGCGTCAAGTTCTTCCTTTTTCGTGTTGCAGTTCAAGCAACCTCGGGTTCGTCTTTTTTTTTTTTCAACAACAACAAAAATTTGTTCCAATATCTGAAGGGTCATCTACATCAGGTCTTCTTTCTTCAATTCTGCCGCGATTTGTGCTCGCACATATCTTCTTTTTCTTCAATCTCCGTTTTTAGAGTGAACGACACTCGATCATCGTTTTTATAGTGAACGACACTCAATCATCGTTTTTATAGTGAACGACACTCGATTATCGTTTTTATAGTGGACGACACTCGATTATCGTTTTTATAGTGGACGACACTCGATCATCGTTTTTATAATGGACGACACTCAATTAACGTTTTTATAGTGGACGACACTCGATTATCGTTTTTATAGTGAACGACACTCAATCAATGTTTTTATAGTGAACGACACTCAATTTTTTTATTTTTTTTATTTTTTTTTTTTTCAAGGGATAGTGAAGTTGGTATAATCAAAGGGATAAAGCAACAATCGGAACCCCTAGGTTTTAGGAATTCGTTGCGGAAGCGAATTGGGTAATCATGGAGGAGACATTAAAGATAAAAAATTTTAAGAAAGAAAAAAAAAAAAAATTCGAAGGGGAAAAATTTGAGCCGAGGGGGTTTAATTACAAAAGAAAAAAATTGGGTCGTAAGGTTTATTGGTGGACGGCCGTCAACCGAGATTGCTTCGTTTTACCATTCGGTCACGGTTCACGGCAAAGGCACTCATATCGCGTGACTCATATGTGGTGATGGAAGGCTAGAGCGAGAAAGATTTGGAACAACACACCCGCGCCAGTGATGAGGATTAGAAGAAGGCTAGGCATGCTACGCCAGGTTTGCACTGGTTCTAGTACTATTATTGATTCGGCGGAAGAACGAAAGAAAGCAAGGCACTCGGGTTCTCGTAATCGCAAGTTAATGGCAAAGGAACTATGACGGTGATGTGGTTTTGGGGCGGCTTAGGGTTTCACGCTAGGGTTTTTGGCGGAGATGTCCTTCTATGGATCTTAGCTCGATACCATGTTAAAATGTGGAGAGGAGTAGGATTATAATTTCTATATTATTTCACTCTCATCTTTTACAATTGTCCTAAACACCTATTTATACTACTTTTAGAGTCCTAATTCTAATAGGAGATACAATCCTATATATACATAATAATCCTTCTTTGACTAGGATTTTATTTTAGCTATGTATTCTACTTTCCTACTTAATTAAGGAGTCTTCCTAAAATACGAAGCTAACATTAGGAAACAAGTATTTTTTTGCAAACTCGGTCCGATCCATGTCGCTCCACCATATTCTCCAACTACTTGCTATTCGTCTTCGAATTGAGGAAGAGAATAGGGTTGCGGAAAAGAAGTTGAATCATCTTCTTGTGGCGAAAGCCAATGTGGTGGAGCATGTTGATAACTCCAAGGCCAAAGGCCAGTTTGTGCCCGAAAAAGGTTCTAGTTTGAAGCCAAAGGGAGGAATCTCCAAGAAGAAGTTCGGTGGAACTTGCTGCAATTGTGGTATTGTGGGCCACAAGTCTTCCGAGTGTAGAAAGCCAAAGAAGCAAGCGAACATGGTTGATGTCATGACAAATGAAGTTTCCGATATGCATTTGACGGCGGTAATTTCTGAAGTGAATTTGGTGGGTTCAAACCCAAATCAGTGGTGGATTGACACCGGTGCTACTAGGCATGTTTGTTTCAACAAGGAAATGTTTAGTAGTTTTGAAGCCCTTGAAAATGGTGAAAAATTGTTCATGGGAATTCGGCCACTTCCGATGTGAAAGGTCAAGGAAAGGTGGTGCTCAAGATGACTTCCGGAAAAGAGTTGACTCTTAACAATGTGCTTTATGTGCCCGAAATCCGAAAAAATTGATCTCCAGATCGCTTTTGATTAAGCATGGTTTTCGTGTTGTGTTTGAATCCGATATGGTTACTTTGTCTAAGAGTGGAATGTTTGTAGGAAAGGGATATGTTAGTGATGGTATGTTCAAGCTTAGTGTTATGGTTGTGAAATCAAATGTAATGGCTATTAAGCCCAAAAGCAATTAAATGAAGAACTCTTTCGTGAGTCTTCTAATTTGTGGCATGGTAGACTAGGACATGTTAATTACGATACTATACGTAGATTAATTAATATGAATTGCATATCAAAAAGTAAAATAGACTACAAACATAAATGTGAAATTTGTGTAGAGGCAAAGTTTACAAAACCTCCGTTCCACTCTATTGTAAGAAATAATGAACCACTTGATTTGGTTCACACGGATTTATGTGACTTCAAGTCAACACAATCACGAGGGGGCAATAAGTACTTTATGACTTTTGTTGATGATAACACAAAATATTGTTATGTGTATCTTCTCAAAAGTAAAGATGAGGTTATAGAGAAATTTGTTCTCTATAAAAATGAAGTTGAAAATCAACTCAACCGGAAAATAAAAGTCATAAGAAGTGATTGTGGTGGTGAGTATGAATTCCCTTTTGAAGGTATTTGTGCTCAACATGGAATAAAACATGTAACAACACCACCATACACACCATAATCCAATAGAGTTGCCGAGCGCAAAAATCGGACTTTAAAGGATATGATGAATGTCATGTTAATAAGTTCGGGGTTACCGGATAACATGTGGGGAGAGGCCGTCTTGTCAGCAAATTACGTGTTAAATAAAATGTCCCGAAAGAAAATAAATAAGAGCCCCTATGAATTGTGGCATGAAAGAGTGCCTTCATATCAATACATGTGAGTGTGGGGGTGTCTTGCA
This sequence comes from Adenophora triphylla var. japonica, assembly GCA_022495995.1. Classification (NCBI taxonomy): domain Eukaryota; kingdom Viridiplantae; phylum Streptophyta; class Magnoliopsida; order Asterales; family Campanulaceae; genus Adenophora; species Adenophora triphylla. The sequence goes on from JAFEMH010005310.1 coordinate 84,289, forward strand.
AAGGTTTCAATACCACCTCCTAGAAAGGTGAAAATTGGATCAAAAACTATTGATTGCATATTTATCGGGTATGCTCACAATAGTAGTGCTTATAGGTTTCTTGTGCATGAATCGAAAATTCAAGATATACACAAGAATACTATAATGGAGTCAAGAAATGCTTCTTTCTTTGAGAATGTGTTTTCGTGCAAAAGAGATGAGGCAAGTTCATCGAAAAGGAGACATGATTTAATAGAAGAAGAAGTAGAAGGAAGAAATCATCATGATGAACATGATGGAAATGATGAAGCGGAGGTAGAATCTCGACGAAGCAAACGAGGTAGGGTAGAAAAATCTTTTGGCCCGGATTTTCTAACCTATATGCTTGAAAGTGAACCACTAAGTTATAAAGAGGCCGTGAGCTCTTCGGAAGGACCTTTGTGGAAAGAGGCCATAAAAAGTGAGATTGATTCAATTTTACAAGATCACACTTTGGAATTAGTGGATCTTCCTCCGGGAAGCAAACCACTAGAATATAGGTGAATTTTTAAAAGGAAAATGAAGACGGATTGAACAGTTGACAAGTATAAGGCAAGACTAGTAATTAAAGCTTACAAGCAAAAGGAAGGCCTTGATGACTTTGACACATATTCTCCGATTACGAGAATAACATTTATAAGGATTGTACTTGCAATAGCCGCTTTGCGAAATCTTGAAGTACATCAAATGGATGTTAAAACCGCCTTTCTAAATGGGGATTTAGAAGAGGAAATTTACATGGAACAACCCGAGGGGTTTTCAGCGCCGGTAGGGCAAGAAAAGAAAGTGTGCAAGTTAGTAAAGTCTTTGTATGGCTTGAAACAAGCACCAAAACAATGACATCAAAAATTTGATCAAGCCATATTGGAAAGTGGGTTTAAAATAAATGAGTGTGACAAATGTGTTAAAAACATGGAAAATGGCTACGTCATTTTGTGTCTTTATGTAGACGACATGCTTATCATAGGAAGCTGTGACAAAATGATTAAATCCACAAAAGATATGTTGAACTCAAAGTTTGACATGAAAGATATGGGTTTAGCAGATGTAATCCTTGGCGTGAAAATTTCTAGAATTTCAAATGGACTTGTCTTGAGCCAGTCTCATTATGTGGATAAAATTCTTGAGAAATTTAGCAAGGATGATTTGGCTATAGCTAGAACCCCAATCGACATGAGTCAACATCTATCAAAGAATAGAGGTGATGCAGTTTCTCAAGTTCAATACTCGAGAATCATAGGAAGTCTAATGTACTTGATGAGTTGTACAAGGCCAGATATTGCTTACACAGTTAGCAAACTGAGTCGGTATACTAGTAATCCTGGAGCGGAACATTGGAAAGGTATAGTGAGAGTACTAAGGTACTTGAGATATACTCAAGATTATGGATTACATTATACGAGACATCCATCGGTAATTGAAGGATATAGTGATGCTAATTGGATATCTGACATCATAGACTCAAGGTCTACAAGCGGATATGTGTTTACATTAGCAGGAGCAGCTATATCATGGAAATCTTCTAAACAAACGGTTATAGCTAGATCCACAATGGAATCTGAGTTTATAGCGTTAGATAAATGTGGTGAAGAAGCCAAGTGGCTACGCCAATTTATAGAAGATACTCCAAGATGGACAAAGCCAGCGCCCCCAATATGTGTTCATCGCGATAGTCAATCAGCAATTGGAAGGGCACAAAGTCATATGTATAATGGTAAGTCTAGACACATACGTCGAAGATATAATACCATTAGACAACTACTCTCAACTGATACAATTTTCATTGACTATGTTAAGTCAAAGGAAAATTTAGCGGATCCGTTAACCAAAGGGTTAAATAGAGAGTTAGTTGAAAGCTCGACGAGGAGAATGGGACTTAAGCCTCTTAAAAGTTAAACACAGCGGAAAACCCAATCTAGATGACTGGAGATCCCAAGAACTAGATTCAATGGGGCAACCTAATTGTTAAAAGACTTGCGTGTCACTGTGGGGGAACCAACCCCAAGTCCATTCCTGCTAGTGACATTCCGAAAGGACAAGGATAAGCATTTGGCTTTTAATGATTCTTACGCGTCGAAAATTTCGAGCGGGGTAATACGGGTTACTTTTAAGAAATCACCTATGTGAGAGAGAAGTGGGGCCGCTTTGAGGAGAATTGTGTGAGGCTCAATTCTTAGACCCTCTCGCTGAACCAGGCGTATGTTCAGGGCCATAAATGAACATAGCTATGAGAATTGAAAATAAGTTAGGACGATACTTGTTTCAAGCATATGATCGACTACACAAGAAGCATAACGATTCAAGGACATCGCGTCTATCGACTTGCGAGTAGAGTAAATATGCTTGTACGAGCGAAGATTCAATGGGCATTCCCACATCTATCGTATGCAAGTTTTCGTCTGCCAGACTTTATCACCATTTCCGCATTATTCCTTCATGTGGGGGATTGTTGGAAAAAAGTGTGTTTTGAAGGAAATAATGATTTATTTTCTTAATGAGTTATTTGTTAAAATAACAAATTGATTGTGGATTTGTGTTCTACTCCATGAGGAGATAGAGATTGAATATTCATTTGTCCAAAATGATTAAGGGATGAATGAGATATGAAGGATCAAAGTGAGTGGGTTGGAAAAGGTAAAATGTGGTTATCCCACATTGGAAAAAGATGAAAAAGTGGGCTAGTTTATATACTCCTACACTTTAGTAGGGAGTAAGATTAAATAGCATAGAGGCTCTCTCTCGCGCACAGGTGCGCGGGGGGGGTGCAAATCATGGTCCGAATTTGCCTTCGGGATACCGAACTCATGTGCGAGCGCGTCCTGCGGACACGAATGAAGCTCCGAAATTGCCTGTCCACGCAAGCCCACTTTTTGCAATTTTTTTATTTGAACTTGACTAGAACAGACAGAATTCGAACAGTCCAGTCCCTTCATTTCATTTGGCAGTTTCATGGAAGCTGAAACACTTTGGCTTCTCAATTTAATTGAGAAAGTCTCTTCGATTCTAACGATTTGAGCAGTATAAAAAGGGAGACACAAACCAGTTTGCAACACATGAAAAATCCATCAGTTCCTCACAATCTCCTGTTCGTTGCATATTAATAAATCCATTCCCTTGGCCTCTTGCATCTGCACCCGTGGTGATACTGTCTAGGCTTATTCTCAATTCGCCGGAAGTACTATTGTGCAGTGACTGTTCCGGTCCGCTCCGTTTTATCCTGGGAGACAACCGTCCGATCAAACTCAAGCACGACTCGGTGAGGGGGCGTAAATTGTCTTAAGGAGAGTGTGGTCTCACACGACTCGGGCAATTTCGAAAATTCGGTTTATTTAATATTTTGTTTCTGTTTGTAATCTGTTTTCTTTATATTTACTGATTTTGTAAGTAATTTTCCTAACAATGTGCACCTTACATGTAAATGATGGGATGTTGAATTAGTGGGTGGCACTGATCCTGGTGAAAGAGCTAAATCCTTTTGCAGAGATTTTGGGGGGTGAGGTTAGAGTTTGAGGTGGTTGTGAAGATGGTGATGGAGGTGAGTTTTGTGGTGGTGGATAAGTAGGAGGGGGTGAAAAATTGTGGTGGGTATGATTTTGTGATGGAGATGGCCAAGGATAAATTGGGGTAGTGAGCATTTTGATGTATGAGGTAATGGAGGAGGGGAATTTGTAACTCGTGGTGGGGCATCGTTTTTTGGAGGAGAAGCAGAAAGAATCAGGATAATGAGATGAATAATTAATTAAAAGACATTTGTGCCCCTAAATTTTGGACATGTGAGGTGCATATGTTATACTCCCTCCGTCCCACTCCAGTGTGGACTTATTTTCTTTTTGGGACGACCCACTCCGGTGTGAACTGTCCAAAATGGCAAAGAATTTTTACTATTCCACCAACTCATTCTCTTTCCTACTTTACTTTTACGCTCACAACATTCTCTCTCCTAACTATTCCTCCCCCTCATTCTCTCTCCTATTTAATTTTTCATACTCACAAACACCTCCTCCACCTATTTCTCTCTCCTACTTTTTCTTAATTCCCGTGCCCAAAAAGTAGGTCTACAGTAGAGTGGGACGGAGGGAGTATTTCTTTATTTTTTAAAAGATTCGTCAGGTCTAGGACCCTATCTGAGACAAAGTATTAGTTTTGGATTTTATGAGGGACATTCTATTGTTGAGGACCCTAAGCAGGATTGTAGGGATAGTTTTGTGCGCCAAAATCTATTGAGGCTATTGTATAATGAATTGTGAAAAAAAATGGTAAAAAATCATTTCAATTTTTTTTTTTTGAAGAAAAAGTTTCAAAAGATCATTTATTATGGAACAAAATAGGTCATTTAATTTGGGACAAAGGTAGTAGTTAGAATTCAGTAGAGTAGATGGAGTACTCTGTCTAATTTTGTTGTTTGTATATGATGTGTTGATTTTGAGTTTATGGTGCGCATATATGAGGGAGATGGTAACAAAGGCTTCAAAGTCACCATTTGACTTAATAATTCACTTGGTTCCATGTTTTTTCGCTAAAGTGTGTCTTGTCTTTTCAGAAGTTATTGCATAGAAATGCAGAGAGAGCGTGGCGATAAAGCCGATTTTGAAAACACGGCCCGGCAGGGTTTTAGTGGTTTTGGGTCTCACAGAAGTTTGATGTCTAGCATATTTGGAAGGGATCCATTTGATGACCCATTCTTTAGTCGACCTTTTGGTAGTGCAATCGGGTCGAGCATCTTTGATATCAACCCTGATGACAATTTGCGACTCACTAGTAGTTCAAAAGGACCAATTATTGAGGAACTAGTAGATAGTGATGAAGAAGAAAAAGAATCAGAGGAAGAAGGCAGTGCATCTGATTCTCAAGTTAGGGAAGACAAAGCTCAAGAGAGTGTTAGCTCAGGCAAAGACCCTTTGATTGAACACCCTGAGGATCAAGGTATTAAAGTCTGTCTTTTTATATTTTTCGCTAGTTGAGTTCTGTGAAGAATTTGAAAGTCCATTGCATATTTGTCTCATACTCCCTCCGTCCCATAAAGATAGTCTCACTTTCTTAGTGATTGATTTGATTGAACTTTGACTAAAAATAAAGGAAAAAATAATTATCCGATGAAAATCCGAAGTGTTATTGGTAGTACTTTTAAAGGTGTAGTGTAGTGTATCAATGACAAGTTTTAGAATTTCAATTGGATAATTAGTCTTTTCTAAATCTTTAGTCAAAATCAATCAAATCAACTACAAAAAAAGTGGAACAATCTTTATGGGACGGAGGAAGTACATAAATTTTCATTATGTCTTATTTGAAAATTCTTCTTTGATCTGGCAGAGGTGAATAACATGGATGCGAGCCATGTGAGTGATAGAGTAGAAGGTACACGGGCCCAGGCTCAGAGTGTGAGCTTCAAAAAAGTTACTTATGGTGGTATAAATGGAGCATATTATTCTGCTACAACAACCAGAAAGACAGGCAGTGATGGAGTGAGTTACTTACTCTTTTTGTTTCTTTTAATATCCTCACTCCCGTAAAGATGTTCCCATTTTCTACTCTTGTTTGTCCAAAAAAGAAACTCTTATTTCCAAATTTGATTGGTTAAAAAAAGTGAACTTCCTAAACTATACCACTAAAATGTTTGAGTAGTCATTTGCTATAAGCATATTCTTAATTTCATGAAGGATAATGATGGAAATAATAATATACTACTAAAATGTTTGAACAGTCAAATAGGAACACCTTTATGGGAGGGGGGGGGAGTATTAAGTTCACAAGTTAATGTGTTTCTGGGTTAGGTTGTACTGGAAGAAAGCAAACAAGCAGATAGAACAACAGGTCAGGCGGCCCATAGAATCTCAAGAGGAATGCATGGCAAGGTATGCTTTTCAGAGGAGAATTATTCCCAGCGGCATTTACAAAAAACTCTTTAGAAAGATGGAAATTAAAAAAAAAACACATAAGTTCAAAATTACAATTTTTTATTTTTTTTATCAGTTTTGGTCAAACAACTGATAATTTCAGTTATCAGTTATTCAAACAACTGATAATTTCAGTTATCACTTTCACTTGTTTACAACTGATAACTGAAATTATCAGTTGTTTGAAGCACAAATTACTCTTCAAACAACTGATAACTGAAATTATCACTTGTTTGATCAAAACTGATAAAAAAAATAAACAAAAAAAGTTTTTGTAAAAAAAGAAAAAAAGTAGTTTTTTGTAATTTCCCATCTTACATGTTTTTTTTTTTGTAAATGCCATCTTTTTTAGTGATTTTTTTTGTAATAAACCCTTATTCCCAAAATGTTGCTGAATAATGAGTTCAGTTTGTAGGGCCTAACTTTTTTTGGTTTCTTAGGGTCACTCTGTTACTAGGAAGCTTGATAAAGATGGAAAGGTGGATACAGTACAGACTCTGCACAATCTGGAGGAAGGTCAATTTTTTTTTTTACCAATATGGGTTGTTAATTGGCCTTATTATTTTTAGCAGTCGGATGACTGATTTTATGATTGTTTCCTCAGATGAACTAGCTGGCTTTGAAAAAGCTTGGAATGGTGATGTTCTAAGGCATTTGCCCAGATGGAATGAGTCGTCCAATTCCTTTAGGAATACTGGTGAGTGTTAAGTATGGAATTTATACATTTGTTGTGGCTTTGACTAACAAATCCCTCTGTCCCTAAATGAATGTCCAAATTCAAGAAATTTTTGCCCATGAACGTCTTTTTTTTAAAAAAAACTTCCTCCCTAAATGCTTTTTTTTACCAATTTTTTTCGCTATTTATTTTATTATCGCAAAACTAAATGTTTAGAAAGTGGATGATAAAGAATATTTATGCATCTTTGTCGTTAAAATGTATAAAAAACACACATTTTCAGAGTGTACATTGAAATAAAATTTGGACTTCTATTTAGGGACGGAGGGAGTAGTAGACATTATGCATTTGCATCAAGTGACATTGTCACACTTCCACAGTTTTCGTTCTCTGAGGCACTTGTTTGTCAGTATTTGTTACTTCCTCCAGTCCTAACTGGCCATCGTTTTTGTCCAAAATAATTGTCGCTTTTGAATTAAAAGCATATTTAATTTTCACTTTTGGCCCTCAAATTGAAACTTGCTGCATGTTATTAATTTTTTATTGACTAAATTAATGTAAAAGTGAGAAACAAATAATAAGGGTAAATTTGATACTTTCTTTGGTAAGTTGTAGTACTAATTGCTTTTCTTAACGGGTGAAAAGCCAAAAAAGTGTTGGATCGGAGGGTGTACGGTTGATAGAGTCTTGCGAACAAGTGCACCCAAAAACATGTAGCGAAGATTCATTTAGTATTGTTAGTAGGGTTTTGCTAAAGTTTATCCAAAGGAAAGCTATGGCAAGAACAAGTAAGAGGGAAAAGATAATTTCGGTGATAGCCTGGTTTATGGAGGGGTGTGATATGTTTATTTTCATTGTAAGGTTGACATCCTCTATTTTAGGATAATTCAGGAACTTTCTGACGTAATAAAGTGAGGTTTCATCTTTTAGAGACCTTGATGGTGATTTTGGTAACTCGAATTTATGTAAATAATGCTTGGGGGAATTTATGTAAATAATGCTTGGAGAACCAATGTCAATTGAATTAATCATGTGTTAAATACTGCTACCCTGTCCCAAAATGAATGTCGAATCTTAAACTTTCAGTAAGAAAGTAGGGATTTAAGAAATCTTAGTAGCATAAGTACATAAAAGTCCTCAATGAACTCAGCACGTTGCGTCATGAGTGCAAGTGTGAATTAGAACTTGTTGTTTGGTGATTGTTGATTTCATAATTTCTCTAGAAATGGACATTCATTTTTTTTTTTTTTTTGAAATTGGGCATTCATTTTGGACCCCGGGAGTATATAAGAAAAAAGAAAAGACCTCTTGTGTTACTAATTATCTTTGTGAATTCCAAGCTTGATTTTGAAGGCCTTAGTTTTTCATGTGCTACTAATTATCTGTGTGAATACCAAGCTTGATTTTGAACGCCTTTGTTTTTCAACTTTTATGTAGATTTGATGCTACCATCTGCTTCCGGCTATTATGGGGGTGATCGCGGCAGTGACACGAGAACACATTCCTCGGGAGGGAAACCTAAGAAGATTGTTACAATTGAGATAGAGTAATTATTGCATATACTATACAAGAAAGAGGAACTAGCTTCCCATTATCATCTGGTTTCTTTGGGCTGGCAGTAGTTTTGTTTGTTGTAATCTAATGATTTTTATGCTATTTTGAATTGTGGTTGTGATTTTAGTGATGAAATAAAGAAAATTCTTTGGAAGGTGTTACTTCGGTTGCCAAATTTCATTTCTTGTTAGTGGTTTATTCTTCAAATGCTTTCTTTTTTAAATAAGTAACTAGTATATCACCCGTGCGTTAAACGTTAAACGTACGAAAAGAACACTTTTTAAAATATAAGTTAACCAACAAAAAAAAATAATTTAATTTTTGATTAACATAAAAGTAAAATAGTGATGATCTTACTTAAAGAAAGATATACTTATTTAAAAATTTCAAACATTTATGAATATTACAAATTTTGAAAAATTTTCATATAGATAACATTTGTAGTTTCATTGGTGAGGTTTCCTTCATCATCGCACATTAATATCTTCAATCCATGGCGATTTGTGACCCTAGACAATGCAACGTATAACTGACCATGACTGAAAACAGGCCTCTTCAAGAAAATGCCGACATTTGAAAGAGATTGACCCTGACTTTTATTGATTGTCATTGCATATGATACAATCAATGGAAACTGTCTTCTCTGTAATTTGAATGGCAACCGTATATCTGTTGGAGTTAATGTCATTCTCGGAATAAATACAGTATCACCAACATTACTACAGTTTAGAACTTTTCCTTCGAGAACATATTTTTCGAGCCTTGTAATAATTAACCTCGTTCCATTACATAACCCTGAACAATGGTCAATGTTTTTCAGCAACATGACTGGTGTACCGACCTTTAAATGTAGTTCATGAGTAGGTAGACCAGAACACTTGATAGTGTTTAAAAACTCAATTGAATGAAGATCAGCAAAGAAACCAGAGTTATCTTCAGATTTGCAAATAGAATCAGAACTTAAATAAGTCCTTTGTCAGATTGGTTGTACGAAATCATATAGGCATTAATGTTCTCAACCACATCCAGGATTGGAGCAAGAATGACTCTTCCCTATAAATAATCAGGATCATTAAAATGATTAGTGAAATTGGGATATGTGCTTTCAACAATAGACTTGATGAAATCATTTGACTCATTAACAATCAAGTCATCAGGAATAGTTATTGTGGCTTCACCATCATTATCATTACCATATGACCCATCCCCAATACTCAGTATACTCTCTGAGAAAGCCTTGAGTTCTAGTCCACTTTCATCATTTTTCATTTGGGCCATAGTAAATCACAAATATTTCAAAAAAATAATTTCGGCCCAATCCTTGACATTAAAAAGATGGCCCAATTTGAATATTTGATAATCATATCATTTCAGCCCAATTTGGTGATATTTAAAAGGAAACTCTTAACTCTAAACCTAATTCTTTCTTTAAGCCGCTCCATCTGTTTCTCTCTTTATAACTGCCGCTACCTCTCTAGATCCGTATCGTGAAATTCTCTCACTCGAGAGACCAAAAATCCTTCAATTCGCCGCACATCTGTCTTGTTCATGATTTCCAAGAACAATTTAAGCTCGATGGAGCGGCATAGAAGACATACGGATCTCGATTTCCAGGGATCATTCTAACGTCTTTCAAAATGGGTCTACGGCTCCTGTGTTGGATAGCGAAGCTTTAAATCTTGTTCGGGAAAAGGTTAGACAAATTCAAGCTTCATCAGCTCCTAACTTACGTTTCTCTACTGCTCGTATGCCAAATCCTAAATATTTTAATCCCGAATTTATAAACCCAAAAAACCTAAAAGAAGCTCTTATTCTTCGGGAAAAATGCGATTCTGAACCAGAAGACGGTCTTTCTGCTACTTCTCCTTCGGCATATCATGATGCTCGCACTTATGGGGGTATTGTTGGAGGAGTTCATGTTGATCCGAGGGCTCCAATGGCTGACGGCGATAATTTTGAAGACTATTACGATGAAGAAGATGGATTTCAAAAGGTTAAAGGGAAGCGAGGAAAATCTGGATCGAAAGCTAAATCAAAAAACCTCAAGCCTAAAAGGCCTTGATTTCCTAAAAGGCAATTTGATTGACCTTTTTATTTATTTTATTTTCTGTTTTTCTTTAATTATTGTACTTTTTAATTTTTAATAAAATTTAGGGGGCATTGCCATTTTCGCCTAAAAAAAAAAATTCTATGCCATGACTGATCATTTAATTCCAACCCTAGATTTTGGTAATACTCTTTTTTCTTAATATTTTGTTCCTTTATTTTTGTCCAAAATAAAAAAAGGTTTATTCTATTTTATAACAACAATCGTCAATGCCATGAACCTTTTGTTTGCTTTTTTTGTATTGATCTGATGAAAAAAATTGTTGCTTTCGTTTTCAGTTAGCTTTATATCGATTTTCTACTTATAAATTTATTTCAGAAAATATCATAGTATTATAAATATAGGAATAGATATAAAGAACAGTTTTCTTTTATTTTCAGTGGTTGAAACATAAATATTTGTTTTGTGTTATTTTCAGTTCATTTATTTGAAAATCTTATGTAAAGAGCTTGCCTTTTGTTTGGACTAGTTATTGGGCCATAAACTTTCTTATACAATAAAATATGCTTGATAAGCATTGTTTCTAATCAATCTACCTTTGCAAATTTTCTGTCAAACTGAGAGTTCTTTGGTAATATGGAAAATCGAGTCAAAAAATTTAGAAACACTATTTTATATGAGTGGAAACTGAACATGCAAAGTTGTTTTATTGCAATGAAAAAGGATCTTGTGTGTGTGTGTATTTCATTTGCTTTGTTCATCCGTATCTTCTTCTTCTTTTTTTTTTAATAAAGCTAACTGACATATTATATACTTCTGTTTTTAATAATAGTTTGGATATGGATGTTAATTGCTATTGCAGATGGTTATCTGAATTCTGATTTCAAAAAGGCCGATGGTCACCACATGATGATATGCTCTTATGCTAGGTCAATATATTACTCTTAACATTGATCTTAATTATCCATATCAATTATCATGTTGATTTCGTAATGCATATTAGATGCTATCACAATGTTTCAACTTCTTAGATAATGTCCCCTTTTTGTGGCGTAGGGAATAGTTCGCGGCTCAATTTTATGTCTAAGTGAACCCCTACCAACCAACCTGCATACGGCATCTGTAAAAAGAAACAAATACAATCAGTAATCTTGTTAGTGGTTTATTCTTCAAATGCTTTCTTTTTTAAATAAGTAATGGGGTTTACTCATTAGTCACTTGTTAAACATAGGAGTCAAGTCACACATAAAAGTTAGATTAAAGGTTAAATAGAGAGAAAACTGAAACTAGAAAATTGAACACCAAATTAACAATGGATCAAGAATGAAAAGTTGAGAATTATTCTAATAAGAATGTCCAATTTGATTTCTTTTCATAATAATGACATTATTAGATATATAAAAGAAAACTACGTGTGGATAGAATGTTCCGTAGCTTATCTTAATCTGATAAGCTATAAGCAATATTTACCGAAATCTCTGAAAATGTCCGGAGAAGGGACAAGGGTGGCTAGAGGAGGGGAGGGTGACCAAAGGGGATGGGGATGGGGATGGGGAGAGGAGAGAGAGTGTGTGGTGAGGATGGAGAGAAAGTAGAGAGATGGGGAGGGTCTGAATGCGTATGGAAGGAGAGGGGAGGGAACAGGGGTTTTGTTAAGGGTTGCAAGGGTACTATTTTCCTTTTAATGGAACATGGACCTTATGATAGTTTTGGTTAGAAGTTTGGATTAGGTGGTTAATTTTCAAATTATATGTTTTAATTAATCTTTTCAATTGGGGTGAAGCACCAAGTTAATTTCCCCTACATTACGACCAGTTTTTTTTTTTTTTTAGCGAAAAGGGTAGTGCTCCCCTAAATTTTATTGAAAAGTGTAACGACCCTAACCCTAGGCACAATTTTAGTATAATATTGTGTGCTTTTAATATTATTGTTAATATTATGTGTTCGTTTTTATATCTTTGATTTCTTTTATTAGGATGAGATAATTGAGAAAATTAAATAAAGTCCATGGGGAAAGTATAATAATTGACAATAAATAAAATGTGAGTAGTTAGGCTTTATTTTGTGTAGGGGAAATAAATAAATGTGAAAGCCTAAATTGGGTATGGGGGGACCATACTTTTCTCTTACTTCCCCATACCCTCCCCATATCCCTCCTTAAATCCGGCCCCCCTTCCCCTTTTACCAATTATATACTCCACCTCCCTCCTTCCTCCTTACTCTTTCATTTTCTCATACTTTCCCTAGCAAGAAAACCTCCATGGAAGCTCCCACCCCAAGTCTTGTATCTAAGTCATTCCTCCACCATTTTCAAGTTCAAGGGTACTTTTGAAGTGGGATCATCTAGAAGAATCAATCAAGCTAAGAAAGTCCTAAATCCATCTCCTATTTTAAAGTAAGTTATTATGACCTTTCCTTCTACGAATGCTCATGAACTAGCTAATGTTGTTCTTGTGATGATATTGGTTGTTTATTGCCTTAGAACTCTTTTTGGGACTTGAGGATGTGATAAATGACATAGAAGGATGTTATGATTCTTAGAAGTTGATTGATTGAAAGAAATGGGTGGAGTTAGATTTAGAATGTTAAATCTTGAAAATGGTAGTAAATTGGGTGGAAAATCAAGTGGTAATAAATCTAGGTTTAGATCACTTTGAGTTTAAATGAAATAAAATGAGGCTTTTGTTCTTAAAAATTGATTTAGAATGAAAGAAATGGGTTGAGTTAATTTTAGTGGATTTACTTGAAATGAGTTGATAAAATGGGTTGGAAATCTTGTGGAAAATAATCTAGAATTATGTTATTTTGGTTTAAAGGATTTAGAATGAGTTTGTAAAATTTGGAAATTCTTTTGGGTGATTATGAAAGTAGGAAGATGTAAAAAGGGAAAGAAGAACATAAGTAAACAAAGGTTTGGAAATAGAGCTTCTTTGGATCGGGTCTTGGGCGGTCGCCCAAGTGGTGATGAGCGGCCGCCCATCTTGACAGAAGTTAGGATGCCTAGAAATCCCTCTTGGGCGGTCGCCCAAGAGGTTATGGGCGGTCGCCCATGTTGGCAGAATTGGCCTAGTTTCCTGTTTCGCTGAATTTTCACTAGTAACCTCCTAGCATGATCCTTAACCGATATAAAGTTTGGAACCTAACCTTTTCGGATATGAATTAATCCTTTTAACCTAAGTTATACTTAGAGCAATTGTATCACTTAATGGCACCTTAAATGGGGTTTAAATGAAAATATGGAGGCACTCTATCTTCGACTTAGGAATCATTTGACAGTTTATTAAAGGTGACTCCAACTTGGTAGAGTTAACTTGGATCCTTATAGAGATCATATATTGTCGTATAATGACTAAGTAAGATAGGTTGATGATATCTCATTATCTTACTTGAGTACCTATTCATGGATTGGATTATGCTTAGTGTATTACATAAATGCTACACTCTGATTATTGTTGAACATGAGTATATTTTACCATGTGGCTATATTGCTTAATTATGCAAAGTGTGTTAAAGAAATGTTGCACTATGATGTTGATTGAGCATGAGTATATTTTACCATGTTGCTATGTTGTTTATCCCCTTTGTGGATTTATTCAAGTATCTATTATGTGCTTGATAATGTGTGAGTCAGCTGACATTTGGGGGTATAACATAATACGATCAATTATGGAAGTGTGACCTAATGTGATCGGATTATGTTATATCTGTGGCCGTCCCCTCCTGTGGCCACAGGATGGGGTATATCATCTGTATTGAGCCAAAAGCCTTACAGAGTTGCTACTGTCTTATTTGGTTCCCTGAAAAACGAGTCTTATAAGACGTGAGTATTGCTTAAGCAGCTCACTGTAAGATTGGAGTATTATTATACCCAATGTTGTACGACTACTGTTCAGACGGGAAAAGGTAAACCAAGGTAACGTAAGGTGTTTACAGCTTTTCCAACGTGTTATATGCAACTTGTTATGTGTTGCACCTTATATGGCATATTGCTTCATTCATAATAGCTTGCTGAGATTTATTCTCACCCCTCTCCCTTTACTGTTTTTAGATTCCGAGACAGGTGGACCAGCCAAGTAAGGGCGGTGAGGAGTTTGGAAGTTATATTGTGGGAATTGTCGGGGTATGATTAGGTTGGTATAGAAAGTGTACTTTGGTATAATGCATTTACGGAATTGTATTTATAAATCTTCATTTTATGTTATAACCGAGGCCTTTTGTAACTAAAACAGTTTCTTACTTTCTAAGTTAGTCAACTATTTCTCCATTGTGAAAAGGTGTAGATTTATTTTGAAATGATTACAACAATTGTATTTATTTTTGAAAGTTAAATAAAGGTTTTAAAAGTCAAGGAAATTTGGGTTAGTTTGAGGACGCTCTAGCTCGGGACACGTGTAGGTTCCGGGTTGGGGTCCTCACAGTTGGTATCAGAGCTCGGTTAGAGTTCTCGGGTAGAGTCTAGCTGAGTGAGAGTGTGCGATAACTTACGTCGAGAGTTTAATGCAGGAATTTGTTCAAAGACAGAAAATGATATTGACCAACCAAGGAATCAAGGAAAGGTGAGTTATGGAAAGATAGATTCCTCCACCATCATTTGAGGTATTTTACCTGTCTCAGGAGTTAGGGTTCATACTTTTATAAATCCTCGTACAGTCGTTCTCATGTGGCATTACATTTCATCTTTATTTGCATAATTGGCCTAAAAGTTGTCTTATGTGCTGAAGGTTCTACTCCTATGGGAGAGTACCTCGAATCATTCTTGTGTATCATGGTAGTTGTGATTAAGTGGGCATGTATTGCCGGTGGAATTGGTCGAGTTACCAATCCGTGAATCATCGTTATATTAACCGAATTATTTGAGTAGTTGTTGTGTTTGAGGAGGACTGTCGCAAGAAGCGAGTCTCCTTATCTACGTTTGATTTACCTCCGTGTGTAATTGAGTCGGGTAAATTATTAATTGATATTATGTCACATATGCTTAAATGTCGAAAGTATGATCTAAAGAATGTGAAGGTTATTTGAGTTATGTGTTAAATTTGAGTAAAGGACACTTGGGTTATCTCCTGTACAGTGATAAATGAATTTGTGAACTCTTAGTTGAGGTTAGGTACATGGCCTAATTAAGAGTGGTTTATGGTTGTATAATTGCATGATTAGTTATTCAATGGTGTCTCATGGTGGAGACTAGATATATGAGACTAGTATTGAAAGTGATAGTCTTAGTGGGATTATATGGGTTATAAAATATCGCGAGTACGAGATCTTATAGAACCAATATATCTTTGCCTTATGTGCTATTAGTTGATTAAGTGGTGTTTTCTATGTGAGTTTCAAAATGGGTTTTCATCAGGTATCATACCAGGATATTGAGATTTTGAGTTGCTATAAGGTATTATTTTGGCATTCGGATTCCTAGATAGAGGACACTAATTGGGATGATGGACTTGATGATTCATCTTGGGAAAGTATTTGATAAAGAAGATAATTAGTTTAGCGACTCTCCGTAAGGATAAATTAGTACTATATTTAGAAAAGATGATACTTGGTGGTTAATTATAGATTAGGGAGATCTCAAATTAGTAACTGTGAAGAATAAGTATTCGTTATCATTTGTTGATGATTTGTATGACCGATTCTAGAAACTAATAGGATACTCAATGGTTATTAGTTGAATTCTTCGGAGTGTTACAATTACAGTGAATATTTGCTTTAAGAATACACTTAAGACAACACTTATATCTAGTATGACCGTTTTGATTTGTGGATTGTGTACTAGTTATGGGAAGGTAAATAGAGTAAATGCGAAGAAGTATAATAGATGTAATTATTGGTGACTTGTAGGATCAACTTCAAGAATTGGTAAATTATGTATATGGGTTGTTTTGAGAGATGATTATCATCAGTTGAGAAAATAAAACGAGGATAAATCTTATTGGAAGACATGATACTATAGGATGATTACACCGTATAGGTTGACTTAGTTGCGTGACTCATATAAGGGATTGGTGTGATGCTTGAAAGATATTTACGTTATACGAATTTTGAGTTGTTAATGGTTATAGGGAGATAAGTTAGATTATACCGTTAATGTTTAATTGAAATTTGGGGATGATTGACCTATGTGAGTTCCAATTATATTTTCTGATTTAAAAATTATGGTATTTGATCGGGAACTAGATGTTTACAATATGTTGTTGCTAGGTACAATACCAATATCAAAGGTAGGGAATAGATGACTCAAATTTAGTAAGGGTGTTGAATATTCAACTTGAAGAATTATTGAATTGAGGATGCTTTACCAAGTTTATAATCTTAAGGAATGTTTTAGTGTTATTTATCGGAGATAGTAATAAGTATTGCGAGATTGTGTTTTCTCATAGGGAATTTAACTAAGTAAAAATATTTTGAGTGGTGGCTACATTATAAATAGAAGTCAAACAAGAAAATTATGTTAGAATTGTTTTAAAGGTGCCTTAAAACTTTGGACTATATATTGAATTCGGTATGAGCAATTGTGCCCTTCGGGGATAGTTGATTTAATAAGGTCAGTAAACCGTTTTCGTGTAAATTAAAATCTGTGAGTAATTTAACTATCTACAACTGGTATGGGACGGTTGTAGATAATTAAATCACTCGAGTTAATTTTGTTAACTTATCAATCTTTTGAAAGTTCTTAAATTGTGAGTGGTTTAGTTAATTAAAACTGGTATGGGCCGGTTTTAAATAAATAAACCATTCGGGTCTCTTTGAATCTCTTTTTATAGTATCCTTTAGAATTCGGAAAGATGCTGTAATTTTTAGAAAGAATGGGTATCCTAAAGATGTAAATTGTTCGGAAGCAAGTAGAAAATGCAACCTAGTTCCCCTATAATGATTAATTGTATTCAAGTTTTGATTCGAGAAATGATTTGATAAGTGTGGGATTATTATTGTGTCGGTCACAGTAGACTCGGTTTTGTTTTGAAATTGGATCGGCTCCGTTGTGGGCGGCCAACCATTCAATTTGAATATTGATTTGTCACTAGGCCGGAACATAATTGAAACCTTTAATTGTGATAATAGAATATTGACGTTAGAAGATTTATTAAAGCATTTGGAGTTCTAGGTTGAACTTGAGAGTTTTATCACTATAGATTTTGTGATTGAGTTACATTGGAAGTAAAGAAGGGTATGTTATTTTGTTATAGAAAGTTGAATTATATTTTCTACTCGTTATATATATAGCTTGATGAGATGTTATTAATAAAGTCCTCTCACATGTTAGGGGATGGTTCGATTGTATAAAACCCATAGTGTTAAATGGATTGGATAGACAACGTTCGGGAAGGTCCTTTTGGGAAGGTAGGAATGCTATTAAGTTTAACCTTGTAAAAAGTTGAGGAATCATTACTTGTTGTTGATGATATGCTACGGGCATGAACAATGGATGTTAGTAGTCAATAGTACGTATGGTTATCAGTGGTTGAGTGCGTATAATAGTAGTTATCATGCTAACATTAAGATAAAACTGTATGAGGCATAGTTTGAGAGAAAAAAAAAAAAAACCGATCTCTAATTTGTTGGGGTGAGTTTGGAGAGGCAAGGCCTAAGGTAAATTGGCGCCAAGGTTCGTTAACCCATTTGAAGCTTTAGAAAAGGTTGGTAATTTGACTTATAGACTGGCTTGGAGAAGCTTATAGAATATTTGAAGTTTTAATGTGATATTGTAATATATTTGGTGACACAAGTTGTAATACTTTTAATTATTTATATTTTTATTGAGATCGTGAAAATTCGGGTTGGTGATATGTGTATAGTATTCTTGGATCATTAAGTGGTAATATCATATTATTAATGGAATTAGAAAATTTTGGGAAGAATCACAACATTGAAGAGACTGTTTAAGAATTGAAGTCTGAGGTATACATGTAACTGAGGCGGGTTGATCAGTTAGGTAGGTGACAGTCAAATTCGGGACGAATTTTCTTTAAGGGGGAGTGAGTGTAACGACCCTAACCCTAGGCACAATTTTAGTATAATATTGTGTGCTTTTAATATTATTGTTAATATTATGTGTTCGTTTTTATATCTTTGATTTCTTTTATTAGGATGAGATAATTGAGAAAATTAAATAAAGTCCATGGGGAAAGTATAATAATTGACAATAAATAAAATGTGAGTAGTTAGGCTTTATTTTGTGTAGGGGAAAGAAATAAATGTGAAAGCCTAAATTGGGTATGGGGGGACCATACTTTTCTCTTACTTCCCCATACCCTTCCCCATATCCCTCCTTAAATTCGGCCCCCCCTTCCCCTTTTACCAATTATATACTCCACCTCCCTCCTTCCTCCTTACTCTTTCATTTTCTCATACTTTCCCTAGCAAGAAAACCTCCATGGAAGCTCCCACCCCAAGTCTTGTATCTAAGCCATTCCTCCACCATTTTCAAGTTCAAGGGTACTTTTGAAGTGGGATCATCTAGAAGAATCAATCAAGCTAAGAAAGTCCTAAATCCATCTCCTATTTTAAAGTAAGTTATTATGACCTTTCCTTTTATGAATGCTCATGAACTAGCTAATGTTGTTCTTGTGATGATATTGGTTGTTTATTGCCTTAGAACTCTTTTTGGGACTTGAGGATGTGATAAATGACATAGAAGGATGTTATGATTCTTAGAAGTTGATTGATTGAAAGAAATGGGTGGAGTTAGATTTAGAATGTTAAATCTTGAAAATGATAGTAAATTGGGTGGAAAATCAAGTGGTAATAAATCTAGGTTTAGATCACTTTGAGTTTAAATGAAATAAAATGAGGCTTTTGTTCTTAGAAATTGATTTAGAATGAAAGAAATGGGTTGAGTTAATTTTAGAGGATTTACTTGAAATGAGTTGATAAAATGGGTTGAAAATCTTGTGGAAAATAATCTAGAATTATGTTATTTTGGTTTAAAGGATTTAGAATGAGTTTGTAAAATTTGGAAATTCTTTTGGGTGATTATGAAAGTAGGAAGATGTAAAAAGGGAAAGAAGAACATAAGTAAACAAAGGTTTGGAAATAGAGCTTCTTTGGGTAGGGTCTTGGGCGGTCGCCCAAGTGGTGATGAGCGGCCGCCCATCTTGACGAAGTTAGGATGCCTAGAAATCCCTCTTGGGCGGTCGCCCAAGAGGTTATGGCGGTCGCCCATGTTGGCAGAATTGGCCTAGTTTCCTGTTTCGCTGAATTTTCACTAGTAACCTCCTAGCATGATCCTTAACCGATATAAAGTTTGGAACCTAACCTTTTCGGATATGAATTAATCCTTTTAACCTAAGTTATACTTAGAGCAATTGTATCACTTAATGGCACCTTAAATGGGGTTTAAATGAAAATATGGAGGCACTCTATCTTCGACTTAGGAATCATTTGACAGTTTATTAAAGGTGACTCCAACTTGGTAGAGTTAACTTGGATCCTTATAGAGATCATATATTGTCGTATAATGACTAAGTAAGATAGGTTGATGATATTTCATTATCTTACTTGAGTACCTATTCATGGATTGGATTATGCTTAATGTATTACATAAATGCTACACTCTGATTATTGTTGAACATGAGTATATTTTACCATGTGGCTATATTGCTTAATTATGCAAAGTGTGTTAAAGAAATGTTGCACTATGATGTTGATTGAGCATGAGTATATTTTACCATGTTGCTATGTTGTTTATCCCCTTTGTGGATTTATTCAAGTATCTATTATGTGCTTGATAATGTGTGAGTCAGCTGACATTTGGGGGTATAACATAATACGATCAATTATGGAAGTGTGACCTAATGTGATCAGATTATGTTATATCTGTGGCCGTCCCCTCCTGTGGCCACATGATGGGGTATAGCATCTCGTATTGAGCCAAAAGCCTTACGAGTTGCTCTTGTCTTATTTGGTTCCACTGAAAAACGGGTCTTATAAGACGTGAGTATTGCTTAAGCACCGTAAGATTGGAGTATTATTATACCCAATGTTGTACGACATCGTTCGAGACGGGAAAAGGTAAACCAAGGTAACGTAAGGTGTTTACAGCTTTTCCAACGTGTTATATGCAACTTGTTATGTGTTGCACCTTATATGGCATATTCTTTGCATTCATAATAGCTTCTTGAGATTTATTCTCACCCCTCTCCCTTTACTGTTTTTAGATTCCGAGACAGGTGGACCAGCCAAGTAAGGGCGGTGAGGAGTTTGGAAGTTATATTGTGGGAATTGTCGGGGTATGATTATGTTGGTATAGAAAGTGTACTTTGGTATAATGCATTTACGGAATTGTATTTATAAATCTTCATTTTATGTTATAACCGAGGCCTTTTATAACTAAAACAGTTTCTTACTTTCTAAGTTAGTCAACTATTTCTCCATTGTGAAAAGGTGTAGATTTATTTTGAAATGATTACAACAATTGTATTTATTTTTGAAAGTTAAATAAAGGTTTTAAAAGTCAAGGAAATTTGGGTTAGTTTGAGGACGCTCTAGCTCGGGACACGTGTAGGTTCCGGGTTGGGGTCCTCACAGTAAAAGGTACAAAGAGGTGATGGAAGACTAAGCCAGAACCATCACCAAAGAAAAAGAATAAATAAGAAGAAAAATCATAAAAAAAATTAAAGGTCAATGAAATTGCTTTTTAGGAATCCAAGCCTTTTAGGCTTGAAGTTTTTTGATTTAGCTTTTGATCCAGATTTTCCTCGTTTCCCTTTAACCTTTTTAAAGCCATCTTCTTCATCGTAATAATCTTCAAAATTATCGCAGTCAGCCATTGGAGCCCACGGATCAACATGAACTCCTTCAACTATACCCCCATATGGCCCATAAGTGCGAGCTTCTTGATATGCCGAAAGAGAAGTAGCAGAAAGACCGCCTTCCGGTTTAGAATCGCATTTTTTTCAAAGAGTAAGAGCTTCTTTTAGGTTTTTTGGGTTTATAAATTCGGGATTAAAGTATTTAGGATTTGGCGTACGAGCAGAAGAAGGACGTAAGGTAGGAGCTGATGAAGCTTGACTTTGTCTAATCTTTTTCCGAACGAGATTTAGAGCTTCTCTATCTAAAGCAGGAGCCGTCATAGGGATGGATGGAGAGGCAGTAGACCCATTTTGAATGGCCAAAGCCCCCATCTGCGCTCCAAGCGCAGCAGTAGCTACCAGAGTTTCATTACCTGTATTTATATCAACAATAGCTGTGTCATCCAAGCCTACCAATTCTTCACCTTGAGTGTCAACCGTCTTATTATGGATATCTATATCTTCACAATCATTTTCTACGACCAGTTCTGATCATTAAATCAAATTCACCTTTCAAAGAGATACTTGGAAAATTAAAACATAGTGATAACAGATTAATCATTCATATTCAAATTAATACTCTAGTTCTACCTCTTTCTAAAGCAAAAGAAGTTTAGAGAGACAAATTTCATACTCAAATTAACTTCTAATTAATACTAATAAGGATGAAGACCAACTCAATAACATAGACCTCTGAATCCATCATCCCATAAACTGCAGAGACTAGAACATTTTATCCGTCTAAATAATATGGAGTAATTACCAACTTATTCAACGTACTATACCTTCTATTGTTGGGTGACTCTCAATATTCGTTGACAAAAGGGAGGATGGCGGATGGCTGTTCTTGGTTAAAGGCGGGCGGTCGACCGCATGGTGGGAGGCCTGTGTTTTGCGGTCAGCCGCATGGTGCGGTCGACCGCATGGTGGATGGGCCGGGCCTGGTTGGATTACGGGCTTCTCTATGGTGTTGGCCAAATCCCAGGCGGGCGCCTGGGCTTCTTGAGGCAGGCGCCTCGCTTCGTTCCAGGTGACGGGCTGGGCTTGGTTTTTTGCTGCAGTTTGTATTTTTGCCCTAGACATATAAATAGATCATTTTGTCATTGTTCCGCCTTCAAGCCTTGTGTGAGAGAGATTGATACAGAGCTAGGTTATTCACTATTGTATTGTGAGAGATTGTGAGATTGTGTGAAAGGTTTTCACCTTGATTCTCCTTGTACTCTTCTTGATTATAGTGGATTGATTCTCCGTCGCCCGTGGACGTAGCCAAGTTGGTGAACCACGTAAAATCTCTTGTGTTCATCTGTTTTTCAATTTTGTTTCGTTCTTGCTATTATTGTTATTTTGTGCTTGCATCTTTATCAATCTAGCAATTGTGTTTGAGACCCAAAATCCTAACAATTGATATCAGAGCCCCGATTTGTGAATCTTGTATTGCTTATTGGTAACGATGTCTGGGAAGTACAAAATTGAGAAGTTTAATCGCAAGATTAACTTTGGGCTATGTCAAGTAAAGATGCGAGCAATCTTGGTGGGTAAAAATTGCGTCAAGGCTTTGCTTGGGAAGGCGAAGAAATCGGCAAACTTGACGGATGCACAGTTTGAGGACATGGACGAGAAGGCTTTATCTCTCTTACAATTGAGTCTCAAAGATGAGGTATTGAGAGAGGTTGTGGAAGAGAAGACTGCGGCAGGGCTTTGGCTTAGGCTTGAGCAATTGTACATGACTAAGAGTGTTTGTAACAGGTTGCTACTATTGAAGAAACTCGAGGAGTGTAAACTCAAAACGGGTGAGTCCTTGGAGAAACATCTTGATGAGTTTGATGGCTTGGTCATGGACTTGAAGAATGTCGATGTCGTGATTGATGATGAGCAATTGGCGGTAAAATTGCTTTGTTCTCTACCTTCGGAATACATGCACTTTCGCGAGACAGTTTTGTATGGCAAGGAAGAGATTGATTTGGAAGAGATCAAGACCGCTTTATTAAGCCGTGAGGTCATTGAGACGCACTTGACTTCCCCAAGTGCTGAATCTCAAGGTGAGGGTTTAATTGCTAAAGGCGGTAAGAAGGCAGGGAAGGGATCGAATTCAAGGAATTCGGGTCAGTCAAGTTCAAGGTTTAAAGATGTGATATGTCATGGTTGCAAGGAGAAGGGACACATTAGAAGGTTTTGTCCAAACCGACAGGATACAACCGTGAAGACAAAGGGTGAAGCTGGAGTGGTGCTTGAAAACACTAGTGATGATAGTGAATGTGATGCGCTTACTGCTTGTGATTCGGGTACCGAAATTCGTGATAGTTGGATTTTGAATTCGGGTTGTTCTTATTATATTAGTCCCAATCGGGCATGGTTTTGTTCATATACGGCTGCTGGTGGAGTAGTTTTGTTGGGGAATAATACTGCATGCAAGGTTGTTGGTATTGGGGCTATTAAGGTTAAGATGTTTGATGGAGTAGTGCGAAAATTGCAGAATGTCAGGTATGTTCCTGAACTGAAGAAGAACTTGATTTCTCTAGGCACCTTGGATAGTCTTGGGTATAGTTTATCCATTGCTAATGGCGAACTATCGGCTATTAAAGGTGACTTGGTGGCATTGAAGGGAAAGAAGGTGGGGACATTGTATAAGCTTCTTGGGTCTACGGTTGTTGGTGATGTATCTATTGCAACGGAGTCAACGATTGAGGCGGAGGTTACTCAACCATGGGACATGACATTGGGTCACATTGGCTTGAAGAGATTGACAGAACTATCTGGAGTGAGTGAGTTTCGGTTATGGAATCCTATTGCATCTAAGTTCCTGATTGGTAGAGATGTTGCTCTACGTCTCCAAGAGAAGAACTGTTCTGCAGAACGGGTATACAAACAGGTGGAGTTAGTTGGAGATAACTCAAAAGGGGTGGAACGTGACTTGGATGCTGTTGATTTGTCTGATATAGTGACTCCGTGATGCTCCGGTTCGAAGGAGGAGACCAACAATCAGGTGGAGACTACCAGTGATCTTGGTAGGGGAAGAAGGAATGATAGTACTTCTGTTCGATATGGCTTTGAGAAGATGGTTGCTTATGTCTTGTCCGCTGCGAAATCTGTTTATGTGCATGAAGCAGTCTTCTACAAGGAAGTTATGTCATGTTTTGTTTCTGCAAGGTTGTTGGTTGCTATGGAAGATCAGACATGGGAATTTGATAGACCTCCACCAAAGAAGGGATTAGTCAGCCGTAAGTGGGTCTACAAATTCAAAGGAGACTACAATGGAGTAATTTCACCGATAGTAATACACACATGTATTTACGCCTTGTTGAGCATTGTGGCGATGCTAGATCTATTGCTTGAGGTGGAGATCTACATGCGCCGGCCTGAAGGGTTTGTTGTCGAGGGTAAGGATCATGTTTGCCTGTTAGAGAGGTCCGTGTTTGATTTGGAGCAGTCAACTCGACAGTGGTATAAAAGGTTCGACACTTTTATTGTTACCCATGGTTTTGCTAGGAGTAAATTGGATGATGGTGGTTACTTGATGGGTTGTAGTGTTGGCACATTGATTTATCTTGTTCATGTCGATGGCATTCTTGTGGCTGCGATAGATTTCAATGATGCCTTGCCAGGTGAAATGATTATATTCTTTAGATAGTCCCAAGTCTAAAGATGATGCGTCACGGGTTCCGTATTCAAATGCTTGTGTGTGCATTGTGTATGGCAAGAACAGTGATGGTTGTATTGGGTATGTTATGTTAATAACGGAGGCAGTCATGTTGACAAAGCCGGGTTCGAAGGTTTCGATTGCTAAGTTCAAGAAGTTCTTGGACTTAGTGGGTGTTGCTAGAAATTGATGCCCTTTGGGGCGTGGCGACGGAGATAGAGATGTTCTCTTGGATATAGCTTGTTTCGGGATTGATCGTCAAGGTGGAGAATTGTTGGGTGACTCTCAATATTCGTTGATAAAAGGGAGGATGGCGGATGGCTGTTCTTGGTCTGAGGCGGGCGGTCGACCGCATGGTGGGAGGCCTGTGTTTTGCGGTCAGCCGCATGGTGCGGTCGATCGCATGGTAGATGGGCCGGGCCTGGTTGGATTACGGGCTTCTCTATGGTGTTGGCCAAATCCCAGGTGGGCGCCTGGGCTTCTTGAGGCAGGCGCCTCGCTTCGTTCCAGGTGACGGGCTGGGTTGGTTTTTGGCTGCAGTTTGTATTTTTGCCCTAAACATATAAATAGATCCTTTTGTCATTGTTCCGCCTTCAAGCCTTGTGTGAGAGAGATTGATACAGAGCTAGGTTATTCACTATTGTATTGTGAGAGATTGTGAGATTGTGTGAAAGGTTTTCACCTTGATTCTCCTTGTACTCTTCTTGATTATAGTGGATTGATTCTCCGTCGCCCGTGGACGTAGCCAAGTTGGTGAACCACGTAAAATCTCTTGTGTTCATCTGTTTTTCAATTTTGTTTCGTTCTTGCTATTATTGTTATTTTGTGCTTGCATCTTTATCATTCTAGCAATTGTGTTTGAGACCCAAAATCCTAACACTTCTATTTCAATAAAAGCAATGTACTACTAGTGACAATATAATACAATATACTTTCTAATCGTGTTACAAATAATGCAATTTTATTGTATTATTTGAGTCAAATATGAAAGTACATTGCAGAAAATAGTATGCATATTTCATTATATTATGTGACGAATTAATAAAATATATTATATTAAGATGTTACTAAATAGTATATTGTATTGATTGTAAAAAATTTAAAAATACGTTACAGTCATTCGCCGGTCAGAATAGTCAAAATATTCGGGTCTAAATTAATATTTCACAACATTGCTATGAACATATGAAAAGTCAACCCATATTTCGTTTTATAGCTTAGGCAAAGAGATAAGGTGTATATATAATAAAGTCAAGTGGGCATAAGTTGACAATTAGTAGGTAGTTTTAAAAGTCAATTTGGAGGCTCAAGTTGCAAATTGAAAAGTGTTTGATAAGGTCAAATATATGAAGTCTTACTTATAAATATTTGTCCAATCTTGAAATTTAAATTTAAGGTAAATGAAATGTCACCCTCCTTCGATAAAAATAACATAATTAGATTAGATGCTGTTGGATATTTCTTTTATTAAAATGAAAATGAAATGTCACCCACCTTCAATTAAAAGGTGTGTATATATATATATACTCCCTCCGTCCTATAAGTCATGGCACGGGGATTAAGGAAAAGGTAAATGTTGTGAGTGTAATTTAAAAATAGGAGAGATAATGAGTGGAGGAAATAGTAAATTATAATGGTGTTGTGAGTATTAAAATAATGTAGGAGAGAGAATGAGTGGAGAGAATAGTGATTTAAGATTTCCATTTTGAGAATTCTTAAAATTAGTGGGACGCCCAAAATGGAAAGTTTTCTTAAGATCGGTGGGGCGGAGGGAGTATATACTAGCCTATGCCAGTGTCTAAGGCCACAGTTTTTGTTTTGTTTTTTTTAAATTTTTTTTAATTTAATTTTTTTAAAGGGCAAAATGGGAAAGGGACAAAATAATGAGGGCAAAATGGAAATTTCCGCCGTTGAAACTGTTCATTGAACAGTAGAGGACCACCCTCATTTATATTATAGATATATACTCCCTCCGTCCATTTACATGGTTCCCAGTTACTGTTCTCACGTAAATTAAGGAGAAAATATTATACTGTATTGAAAGTGTTGTGAGTGTGAAAATAAAATAGGAGAGAGAATGAGTGGAGGGAATAGTAAATTATAATGGTGTTGTGAGTATTAAAATAATGTAGGAGAGAGAATGAGTGGAGGGAATAGTAAATATTCTTTTCCATTTTAGGTAAGAAACAAAGTGTGAACCATGTAAATGAACGCCCAAAATAGAAAGTGTGAATCATGTAAATGGACGGAGGAGTATATATATATATATATATATATATATATATATATATATATATATATATATATATATATATATGAGATAATTAAGCAAAAGAACGTGAGAGACCAAAAGTGTTCAAATATTAAATTAGAAACAAAAAAATATCTATTAAAGAAGGTCAGTATCAAAATCAATAGTTTAACATCATGAAAACAATATTAATTAATACGTTGTGTTTAATAAATATGTTGCATTTTAACTTTAATAATTAATCAACTTAATTAAACTTTGATACATATGCTCACGGTTTAATAAGTGATTCTTATTATATAGCATCTGAAAAAATATACAAGGGGAGAACACTGTGATCGTTAAATTTCTTCTACAAGTATGTTGATACACTTATTTCAAATTGAAAATTAACAAGTCTTATCTTCAATATATATATTTTTAAAAAACAATTTTTTTTAGATAAAAATAGATAATTGAATACATACAATTTTATTTGTTATGCTTGGTGTAGCTGCAGCAACTGCATAGCTTATCAAACCTAGCTAACAGATAAGTATGCAGCAATAGAAATAACAGAATTGAAGTAGATTAGATGCAGTTGACTTATTTAACTAGGATGAAAATGAAATGTCACCTTCCTTCGATTCACCATTATATACTCCCTCCGTTCTGCTACAATTCGCACGGTTACTGTTTGCACGCGAATTAAGGAGAAAGTTAGTGGAATAAGTGTTGTGAGTATGAAAAATGAGGTTGGAGAGAGAAAATAGGATAGGAAATAAAGAGTTGATTGGTGTTGTGAGTATAAAAGTAAAGTATGAGAGATAATTAGTGGGTGAAATAGTAAAGATTATTTGCCATTTTAGAAAGTGTACAGTTTGTAATGGGACACCCAATGAGGAAAGTGTGCAGCTTGTAGCGGGGAGGAAGGAGTATTAATTATGAGCACATCGATGAATATATCGACAAACTCATGAAATCATTGACCATGGAGCTCTAGCTCTAGCTGGTGTTATATCTCTACTCTTTTCTTTTATAACGAACAAATTAGAGGGTTAAAATTCCATCAAAGACTAAGGATTTGGGGTTCGAATTCTGTCAGAAACAACATTATGAAAAAAAAAAAAAGAAGAAGAAGAAGCATAACTGTGTATGAAAAAACTTAGCATAAGTATTTTGCATTGATGTCACTTCTTTTTTTAGGGATTAGGTTTGGAATTATATATATAATACAACATGTTGTGTCTCGTTTTGTTAAATGATGAATAGAAAAATTGATTAGGCTACTCATTCCTCATTCTAAATCTTTATGGCTATCAAGTCATTTGCTTTCAAGTAGGTTTGTACACAACAATTTGTGTTCAAATACTAAAATATTAATTATGCAAGAATAAGTATATATATATATATATATATATATATATATATATATATATATATATATATATATATATATATATATATATATATAGGAAATATTAATGAGAACCAAATTTATATGAGAAGGGTAAAACTAAATCCAACCATTGGATTAAAAACACATCAATGCTCCATATTAAAAAAAAAGATAGAGGGGGTGGCATTTTCGTAATTATTGTGAACTAAATCCCCCTCAAATTTCAAAATAAAATATCTCAATATCTATAAGTCGAAAAAATTTGGAAACACTGATTTTTTTGTCTTGACGAGACGATTCAAACTAGATCCCTGAAGAAAGGATTTTGAAAAAATAATATTGACTTATAGATTACTTAACTAGTGTACATTATTTAACTAGTGTACATTACTTAACTAGTGAACACTAGCTGTGTTAAGTAGTGAACACTAGCTGTGTTATCTTAGTGAACACTAGCTATTCAAATGAGAACCAAATAGTTGTAGATATATCAGCATAACAAGAGCATCATTGAAGATAACAGATACTAATTTCTTGTGTAGGTAAAATTCAACCATCAATATAGGAACTCTGATAACTTTTTGATTTGCACGTCATAGACAATTAAATGTTCCAATGATTATGTCACAGGCCTTAATAGTATAATACTAGAAAGCATATTTTTCTTAGTTTATTTTATGGCTATTGTTTTAAAGGAGAGAAACGCACCGGGAAATGCTTTTCAACGTCATCGACGTCATTCACAAGTGAGGCTCTTGGGTCATCCAATGAAATTGCAATTATTTTCCAGTCTAGTTCCCCCTCATCAATCATGGCTAAAGCACCCAACGGTTTGACCTTCAAATAAGATAACACAGCTAGTGTTCACTAAGACAACACAGCTAGTGTTCACTAGTTAAGTAGTGTTCACTAATTAATTAGTGAACACTAGCTGTAAGTGTTCACTAAGACAATACAACTAGTGTTCACTAATTAATTAGTGAACAATACAGCTAGTGTTCACTAATTAATTAGTGTTCACTAAGACAATACAACTAGTGTTCACTAAGACAACATAGCTAGTGTTCACTAAGACAATACAACTAGTGTTCACTAAGACAACATAGCTAGTGTTCACTAAGACAACACAGCTAGTGTTCACTAAGACAACATAGCTAGTGTTCACTAAGACAACATAACTAGTTAACTTACGGCCCAAGTGTTCACTTGCGTGCTCACAATTAATTAGTGTTCACTAAGACAATATAGCTAGTGTTCACTTACAGCTAGTGTTCACTTACAACTAGTGTTCACTAATTAATTAGTGTTCACTAAGACAATACAACTAGTGTTCACTAAGACAACATAGCTAGTGTTAACATAGCTAGTGTTCACTAAGACAACATAGCTAGTGTTCACTTACAGCTAGTGTTCACTAATTAATTAGTGTTCACTAAGACAATACAACTAGTGTTCACTAAGACAATACAGCTAGTGTTCACTAATACAACACATCTAGTGTTCACTAAGACAATACAACGTCTAATTTTTAATACCCAATCTTATCAGCAGGCCTAACCACATGCTCTCATTAAAGTGCAATCCAAGTAATGGACCCCAATCGATGAGCATAATACAGTGTTTTAAAAATTAGACGTTGTTCAATATTATTTTTTCAAAATCCTATCTTCTAGATCTAGTTTGAATCGTCTCGTCAAGACAAAAAAATCAGTGTTTTCGAAAATTTTTTTCGACTTATAGATATTGAGATATTTTATTTTGAAATTTGAGGGGAATTTTAAATGAAATAATTACGAAAATGCCACCCCCTCTATCTTTTTTTTTTTAATCTGGAGCATTGATGTTATTTTTAATCCAATTAGTTAGTGGTTCTTTATGGTTCTCATATAAATATGGTTCTCATTATAATAGGGCCCTATATATATATATATATATATATATATATATATATATATATATATATATAAGGCAAAAGGACTTACCTCATGAAATCCCTTCATTGGTAAATATTTACAGAAAACCTCATGAATTTTCATGGGAAAATTACAAATTCCAAGCACACTTGAAGGAAAATTATCAGGAAACCCTAATTATACATATATAGGTCCAACCCTATCTAATTAATTGCAGTTCTCAAAACAAACCATCTCTAAAGCGAAGTAAAAACTTCAAAATGAAGTACACCATTGGACAAAATAAGTTTTATTTCTTGAGTAATAGCCTCCAAGAATTTGTATTACCCTCGATAAATGTGCTCTTCACCTGATTTTTGATCGATGTGACTGATCCAACGGTTAGGACTCATTTCGGATTTTGAAGAACCCCTATTTTTCGCCACATATGCAATATCTAACCCTTTCCCAACAGGTAAAATATTCGTTCTTACAACACGTGAGTCGTTACCCAGAATAGCGCTCCATCTGAACCCATTCAGGGTTTTTTGACTAGCATTTTTACACACCAAAACTGCACCAAGGTGGCTTAAATTAGCAAACTTAATCACTCTACCAAAATCCTTACGCCGCCCATCCACCACCAAGAAATCAACACCTACAAACCCTACCATTACCTCCTCCGCCTCTCCCACCACAACTTCCGGCAATGACAAGATGCCTCTACTTCGCATGGCATGAACATACTCTAATCTTGATCGTTCATTCTCCACCATGCACACGTGTCGTGCACCCGCATGACTAGCCGCAATGGCAAGGCCAACACTAGTTGTGACCGTACAACCACCAATTGATGACCACGCTTCCACGATCAACTTTGCGTTCCAACCGCCTGCCATGGCGGATATCAACTCCGATTCACCGGATTCTTGAGAAACTAATTTGCACTGCAAGGATTCATATATAAAACCAGTATCATAATCAAATTAAGAGAGAGAGAGAGAGAGAGAGAGAGAGAGAGAGAGAGAGAGAGAGAGAGAGAGAGAGATGTTTGCATGATTAAGGCTATAACTTACAGATTTGGCAGTGTCAATATAGGATTTTGAAGCAATTTCAGGTGACCAAACAAGCTTCATCTTCTTTCTTTAGCTTATTTCTTATTTGATTTGTAATGGACAAGCTTGGAAGGTAAATGGATCTACAGTTGTGATTGCTTTTAAATACACATTTGGGGAGCGTACGTAATGAGTTGGGATTTTGAGGAAGAGTTGACATTTCACTTCTTTAGTGACAACATGATGATCTATGTGATACATTAGTTAAAATCGATTATTAATACTCATCTACGTTCCAGATAAGCTCATCTTAATTTTAATGATAAACTCAATTGAATTTTGTCAAAATTTATAAAAAAAAATTTGATTATTCTTATGAAATTTTAATTTTTATATTGATAATATCCTTTATAGTGTATTAATAGTAATCCTTAAATTTACTGCAAAACCAAAATTTTTAACTGTATGGGCCAATCCAATTGATACAACTCCAACGGCCCAACAATAAAGACCAGTCGACCAATATAATTGTTCGACCATCGTTGGTCCCGACCTAGATTCGTCCGACATACGACCATCTACTTGTACAATCCATGCCAATCCAAGGCACGAAGTCAGGTCGACCTCGAATA
Organism: Adenophora triphylla var. japonica; assembly: GCA_022495995.1. Lineage (NCBI taxonomy): Eukaryota > Viridiplantae > Streptophyta > Magnoliopsida > Asterales > Campanulaceae > Adenophora > Adenophora triphylla. Next base: position 116,110 of record JAFEMH010005310.1, read on the forward strand.
CCGACCTCGATCAAACAGACACGTGTGTCTATTCACGACTCAATTTGTAACCGTCTTCTACAATCACGAAGATCGTTACGCCCGATGGATTCCTAATGATTCTCTGGCACCACTATATATATCAGACTACATCCAACGTTATAGGGTAATGTCATTTTGGCTATTTTGAGATTACATCATTAACATACAGTTTATATTATCATATAACTCGACATTTTATCATAACGCCAGAGGGTGTTAGCCGAAGACCACCTCGAGACGTCGTTTGTTAGTGGTTTCAGGTCCTAGTTGCTTAATATCAACCTATTGTTGGACTAATACTGATCTGTATCGTTTCCTGCATCATCAGTTTGATTCCATGCCGAAAAACGAGAACATTAGACCTTGAAACCTTGCATAATCACAAACATGTTATGAGACGGACATACTGCTACTGCCTCCAATGAACCAATCCATGAAATCGTTGGGGGAAATAACCCAGGCACGGATGTAGGTGCTGGGAATCGTACTGCCAACTTACCTCCTCCTCCACCTGGTCATCCCATAAGTAAGGCCACTCGTTTCAATAGCGTGGCCGACAAAATAGGGATACAAGATAGAAGAAGGGATAAAAGGCCCATGCCTAATCAAGGAGTGAGCCAACAAGCTAAAAGGATCCAAACAGGTCGAATAGTTGCAGGCGACATTGCAGGTCCCACAACTTCTCACCTTAGTATGAAGGAGATCTTGCTGGAGCGCGCTAGATTGTTGTAGAGCTTGCTCGAGGTGCAAAATGAGTTGCTCGAGCTACCTGAGTCTCCTAAAAAAGGACGACAGAAGATCACAAAGGGTAGCTCTATCACTTACTTCTCATAGGCGTGCTAACGGGGGCCTTAGGCTGTCTGATGAAGAAAGGAGGAGTGAAAGGCCTCCCCTACCTACATCTATGTAGACAGAACTGGCGACCTAAGGGATAGGCTCAACCAGCAAAAGGAGCAATAAGTCGACTCAGCTCAGAGAAGACAACTCGAAGCTGACAGAGCTCAGCGTAGGCCGCCCCAAAGGGGAGAGCGATCGCTTCACATACGGGATAGAAGGGAAAGGACCCCTCAAAGGGAGGAAAGACATAGGACGCTCTCTAGGAGGGAACACCACCGTGAAGAGAGGCAAAAGTCCAATTATGTATCCCATCAAAGAGGCGACCTGGACGTTAGGTAGCTTCTCAATCTGAAAAGGAGGTTAGATGATATAGAGGCAGATCGTAAGGCAACTGATGGAAAGGTTGAACGAAATGATTGTACTCTTCGACCTTTGCCAAAGAACATGCTCGACAAAGGTCCACCTGCAGGGTTTAAGTTGCCCGTGCTAGAAAAGTATTCATGCATGGGCTCGAAGAGGTGGGTCGACCTCGATCTCTTCAAGCTCGTCGACATCGAGCTCCAAGTCAACTACATTGTGGGGGCCTGCCCTAGCTGAATCATGCCTGGGCTCGAAGCCCGATGCGTTCTCGATCGATTGGTCGACCACCCTCTCTTGTCCATGCACCTCCTCTTGGGGTTGATGCTTAATGGGCTCCACCGGCCCAGTTTCATCCACGGGGATCATCCTTACTTCTGCCTTGGGGAGCAAGGCATTTCTATCCTCGGCCTCTTTCTCCCGACTGGCCCTGGCATTGGCAGCTCCATATGCCTTCTTATTTCTCCTCCTATCTTCGAGGTCGACAATTCTCTTCATGTTGGCTTCTTGTTCGGCAGTTAGAACTGCAGATCAAAGGGAAATAGTTAGCAAAGAAATATGCGAGCAAAGTGACAGAAAAATTATAGAAAAAGTCCAATTACTTAACTGCCATAGTGGACAAGACCTTTGCAGTGACCAGGTCTTCTCTTGCAGTAGTGGCATTGTGACTCGAATCATTCCCTCTCATGGATGACCCAATCAGGGTATTCGAAGCTCCTAATGATTGGTACTAGAGGGGCAACCTCTCCATCTACGCCCAACATCATCCCCGCTTGGATGAAAAAGTCTTTATCCGACCTAAGGGTGGCCCAATTTATAGTGCTCCTATGAGCCACTAATGTCAACCTACGAGTGAGCTCATCGCTCCACTCTGGAACCCAATAGTCTTCCTCCTTCATAGGAGGGGTATCTGCCTCGGGTAAAGGGAATTCTCATCCTCTCCTACTCTCCACCAATATCATATGGCTATTCCACCCTGACACCTTGTCGGGCAAATTGATAAACAATTTTGGGGCTTTGGCCTTGGCCGACATACTTCTTGCGAAATTTTTCTCATTCATTACGACCTTAAAGAACCTTCTAAAAATGTGCATACAAGGCTCGTACCCAACGAACCTGCTCACCATGGTGAAGCAAATCAATACCCTCACTGTATTGGCGCCCAACTGCATAGGAACCGCAGCTAAACACTCTAGAAACTCACAGATGAAGGGATCAAGAGGTAAGCGTAGGTTGCCCTCAAACTGGCCATAGTAGAAGGTTACATTGGTTTTGCTCAAACCCCAATGCATCCAAGATCGAGCCTTCCTCTGCCTTTTAGTAAAGTGGGTTAGGTGGAAGTCATCACGAGGCACCTCAAAAAAGTTAGGGAGGATATTGATACGCGACTCATCATCTTTCTTCCCTATTACCGGCTTGGGGGCCACATACCCCATCTCATTGTGACCTGGGACCACGATTGAGCAAAATTTATCCACAATGTTGCCGGAGGAGGAGCTCGACGAGGTGGAAGCAGTAGCTTGTTGATCTGCCATATCTACAGAAGTCACAGAAACAAGGGAATCAGACCTAGTTGAAGTATGTTTCAAGCTATTTAAGTACGACCTAGATTCCCCCTGAAATGATAATCTCTCTCTAGGGAAGGGGGGGGTTTATTGGACTTAATATAGAAAATTATAAGGTGGTCTATCAGTTTGTTGAAGAGAGAAAAGCGAATGATCCGTGGATCGTCCGCCTCCAAATTCCCCATGCTTTCACCAGCTGGAAACCCTAGCTCTCCATAAAACAGGCTTCACCTATTCAAAATAGTTATACACTCATCTCTGGTTAACTCCCTCCAAGGGTTCTCTAACCTCTTGTAAACCCTTAGGTTTACACAGTTATATCCGTACTTAGCACCTATCTCGTAGCCGAAGGTACTAGCCATGGCAAATTTACAATGAAAGTTTAAAATTAAACCCAAAGAAGAGAAATTGAAGGGTACCTTGCTAAATTGGAGAGAAACGGAGCACAACGATGGAATGGGAAGCTTGATTACGCCAGAAAAATGAATTCCTTGCTATTTGTTCTTGCTGGGTATATAAAAGCTTGAGGATTGTAAAATTTGTAAAGGACAGAAATCCTTCCTTTTATATGCCTCCTTTTCATTACCTGAATTGGAAAGGGTGGGGGACATAACCGTTCCATTGTCAGAGTAAATGTTCCACAACGGTTCCCAATGTTGTTGTCCAATCGCTAGAACTGTCCCATTAAGGAGAAAATTACGGCACATTAAACAGCGTATCAAACCGTCAGAAGCCAATCGTCGAGAGCGACCTACATGTACACCAAGTCGACTATCCATTGGCGGACTATGTAGGTCTTCACAAAATTTTCCTTTAACTTCCTGGTCAACAAGGTCAACTCAGAAAGTTGGGGGCTACTGAACGGAATAAAAGTGATGGGTCATGCCCAACGTATGAAGTCCAACCTTTCAACCATTACAAAGGCACGTCCAATGCATGGGTCAATCAAATTGCTACAACTCCAACGGCCCAACAATAAAGATCAGTTGACCAATCTCATTGTCCAACCATCCTTGGTCCCGACCTATCTTCGTCCGAAATACGACCATCTACTTGTACAATCCATGCCAAGCCAAGGCACGAAGTTAGGTCGACCTCGAATACTCAGGCGATCTCGACCAAATAGACACGTGCATCTATTCGCGACTCAAATTGTAACCATGTGCTACAATTACGGAGATCGTTACATCCGCATTATCTCCACAATTCAAGGAATTCCTAATGACCTCTGGCAGCACTATATATACCATACTACATCTAACGTTATAAGGTAATGTCATCTTAACTATTTTGAGATTACGTTATTTTCATACAGTTTATATTATCATATAACTCGATATCTCATCATCACGCCGTAGGGTTTTAGCCGGAGACCAACCTGTCAAATCGTTTGTTCGTGGTTTCAGTTCCTAGTTGCTGGAGATCAATCTATTGCTCTAATAAGGCTGGTTTGGATCGTTTACTGCATCATCAAACGGTTAGATCAAAGTTTAATTAAGTTGATTATTAAAATCAAAATGAGACTATGAATAATTGTAATTTATTTTTCTAATTTGACAGCCTACTATATTAATTTATTTTATTTTTTAAAAAGCACTCCAACAAAAACCAACGAACCTGAGCCAATTGACTAGTCATTGTCTTGTTACCACTGTTGGGATAGAGGACCAACCGGGTTAGATTTCGGAGCAAAGGGGAAGAAAATCGTCGAAGCTTCTGGCGTTCAGAGCGGACGCGCTGGGAGCAAGGGCGGCCGCGCTGGAGGACAGAACGAGGGTGCAGAATTCTCTGGAGTTGAGGGCGGCCGCGCAGCAATGGAGGGCGACCGTGCTCGTGTCGGGGAGGAAAATTTCTGGGCCCGGTTTTAGGCCAATTTTCGGGTTCCTTTGTCCATCTAGGGTTAGGTTTTGTTCCTTGGCATATATTTAAGCAAAGTTCCGCCCCAAAACTCATTGGAACTTCATACAAACATATTATAGTGCAAGATCCTGGCTTGGTAGTGCCCCCAGACGTAGCCAAACATATTGGTGAACTGGGTTAACAATTTATGTGTTCTTTCTGTGCTTTGATTTCTTATGCTTTGTTTTGTGTGCTCTTATTGTTCTTGTGGGTTTGCTTGGGTAGTGGAGGGCCATATCCACAACAACTGGTATCAGAGCCAGGTTCCAGATCAGGGTTTAATCGTAAGATTGGTTTATCGAGCGATTGGGTGTTGTCAAGCAATCAAGAATGGGCAAGGACAAACAGGCGGTTGAGAAGTTCAATGGGTCTGACTACGGATTTTGGAGGATGCAAATAGAGGATCTCCTGTACAACAAAGAACTATATAAGACTCTAAAGGGTGTCAAACCGGAAGAAGAAAAGCAGGAAGATTGGGAACTCATGGATCGGAAGGCCCTAGGGGTGGTCAGATCTACTTTGTCAAAGTGGATTGCGAAGACTACCAAGAAGGCAAAAACCACAAAGGAGCTATTGGATTATCTTACTGAGAGATTTGAAACACCATCTGTTGCAAACAAGGTTGATTTGATACGCAAGATGGGTAGCCTCAAGATGCAAGAAGGAGGATCCTTAGCTAAACACATCGATGAGTTTATGGATGTTATAGACTCATTGACTGCGTTGGAGATTACGTTTGATGATGAGGTTCATGCGTGCTTGTTGCTAGCGTCTTTACCAGGAAGTTGGGGCGGGACAGTGACAGCGATCAATGCTTCAGCAGGTAAAAACAAATTGAAGTATGATGATGTTAAAGACTTTCTCTTGGGCGAGGAAAATCGCATGAAGAAGTTGGGGACATCGACTGCTTCGGGATTGGCCTTAGCTACTACTAGCAGGGGAAGGTCGAGTACTAGCAAACAAGGGAGAACTGAATCTAGGGAGAACGTGGTGGGTGTTAAGGGCAAGGCCATGGAGATCAGAGACAAACCAAGGGTTGCAAAGGGATCAGTTCAGTGCTATCACTGTAAGGATTTGGGACACTACAAGAAGGATTGTCCAAATCGTGGGGGTAATTCGGTGAATGTGACAGTCGAAGGTGATGATGTACTGGTTCTGAGTGTTAGTAGTGCACTAGAATCATGGGTGCTGGATTCGGGTGCATCATTCCACTCTTGCGGGCATGCAGAAGAGATGGAGAATTATACTTCCGGTGATTTCGGTAAGGTCTATCTGGCGGATGGCGAGCCTTTGGAAATCAAGGGGAAGGGGGATGTCAGAATAGGAGCATCGGACGGGAAGGTCTTACATCTGAACGGGGTCAGGCACATTCCGGGTTTGAAAAAGAACCTATTATCAGTTGGGCAGTTGGACGAAGAAGGTTACAAGGTAACATTCGACTGCAGGAACTGAGTTATTACCAAGGAGGATTGTGAGATCGCTCGGGGTAATAAGGAGGGGACATTGTATTTGGTGAATAACACCAAGGATAGTATCGCGGTGGCGTCAGCCAAGGGTGATACTGATTTGTGGCACTGTCGATTGGGTCACATGAGTGAGACGGGGATGAAAGTACTTTGTTCAAAGGGACTACTACCGGGTTTGAAGACAGTCAACGTGGGGATCTGCGAAGATTGTGTGTTTGGCAAACAGGGGAGAAGTAATTTCTCGAGGACGGGTAGGGCTTTGAGGGAAGCAAAGTTAGAACTGGTCCACACGGACTTGTGGGGACCATCTCCGGTAACTTCTCTGGGTGGTGCGTCATATTACATGACCTTTATTGATGATTCAACAAGGAAGGTCTGGGTCTATTTCTTGAAGGGGAAAGATGAAGCTTTCGAGGTATTCAAGAAGTGGAGGGCTTTAGTGGAGAATCAGACGGGACTTAAGCTTAAGTGCTTAAGATCAGATAATGGTGGGGAGTATGAGCTCGGTGAGTTTAGGGAATATTGTGCAGCGAATGGTATTCGCATGGAGAAGACTCCAAAGCGCACACCACAACTCAATGGGGTTGCAGAGAGGATGAACAGGACATTGAACGAGCGGGCAAGAAGTATGAGATTGAAGTGTGGACTTTCGAAGACGTTCTGGGCATATGCAGTTGACAAGGCGGCTTTCTTGATCAATAGGGGACCATCAGTACCATTGGGGAATGGAATTCCAGAGGAAGCATGGAGTGGCAAGCAGGTAAATCTGTCCTTTCTTCGCATATTTGGCTGCGTTTCATATGTTCATATTGATTCTGCTGATAGAACTAAGTTAGATGCAAAGTCTATGAAATGTACGTTTATTGGGTATGACGGGGATGACTTCGGGTATAAGTTTTGGGATGACCAAAACCATAAAATTATTCGTAGTCGAGATGTGGTATTCAATGAACAGGTATTGTACAAGGACAGAAAAGGGGCATCTGATGATATTAGTTCAGAACCGGAGGTTGTAGAGGTGGATATTTCAGACTCGGGTGGGAGCAGGACGGTTCATGATGACCATGGTCAGGGGGTCACTGAAGATGAACCACATACTCCGGAACCGGATATTCCGCTGCGTAGATCTAGCAGGTTGCGTGGATCGCCTGACAGGTATACTCCTTCCAATTATTATTTGTTGTTGACAGATAGTGGGGAACCAGAATGTTATGCGGAGGCTGTTCGTAGTGCACATTGTAATAAGTGGAAAGATGCGATGGATGATGAGATGGACTCATTGAAGGCCAAAAAAACTTGGGAGTTGATTAGACTGCCTAAGGGGAAGAAGGCATTGCATAACAAGTGGGTTTACAGGATTAAGGAGGAAGCAAACGGCAGTAAGCGTTACAAGGCAAGGTTGGTTGTGAAAGGGTTTCAGCAAAAGTATGGTATTGACTACACCGAAGTCTTCACTCCTGTTGTGAATATGACCACTATCAGAATGGTTCTGGGGATAGTAGTGGCAGATAACTTGTTGCTGGAACAGATGGATGTAAAGACGGCTTTTCTTCATGGGGATTTGGAGGAAGAAATTTACATGGTACAACCAGAGGGTTACTTGTCTAAGGGTAGCGAGGAACTGGTTTGCAGATTGACTAAGAGCTTGTATGGCCTTAAACAAGCTCCTAGACAGTGGTACAGAAAGTTCGATGGATTCATGCACGATATTGATTTTATTAGATGTGAGGCGGATCATTGTTGCTACTTCAAGAACACGGACAATGGGTACATAATCTTGCTGTTATATGTGGATGACATGCTAATAGGGGGCTCTAGCAGTAGAGAGGTAAACAGATTGAAGGCTTAGTTGTCAGAACGGTTCGAGATGAAGGATTTGGGGGAGGCCAGAAAAATCTTGGACATGCGGATTGACCGGGATAGGGAGTCGGATAAGCTGGTTCTTTCACAAGCAGAATACATTGAGAAAGTCTTGGCAAGGTTTTGCATGGAAGAGGCGAAGCCAACAGGGACACCATTGGGTATGCACTTCAAGCTATCCGAGAAGGACTCACGTATGGGCAAGGAGGAGCGTGACAGGATGGAGAGGACTCCATATGCTTCGGCAATGGGGAGTCTAATGTATGCAATGGTGTGTACAAGGCCGAACATTGCACATGCGGTGGGAGTAGTCAGCCGGTTCATGGGCAATCCAGGAAAGCAACATTGGGAAGCGGTTAAATGGATCTTGCGTTACTTAAAGGGTACTGCTGGTAAGGCTCTATGTTTCTCAAGCAAGGAGGTCGTGTTAGCGGGTTATGTTGATGCGAATTTGGCATCAAGCGATCTAGACAAGAGGAGAAGTACTACGGGTTATGTTTTCACATTGGGTGGTACGGCAATCTCCTGGGCTTCTAAATTGCAGAAGATCGTGGCTCGCCTAACCGCAGCGTAATATGTGGCGATGAGGCGAGTAAAGAGATGGTATGGTTGAAGAACTTCTTGGGTGAACTTGGAAAGACGCGAAGTGGTAACGCTCTCTACAGTGACAGTCAGAGCGCAATACATTTGGCTAGGAATCCGGCATTTCATTCTAGGAAGAAGCACATTGAACTGAGGTTTCACTACATCAGACATCTCTTGGAAAGGAAGATCTTAAGGCTGGAGAAGATATTGGGATCGGAGAACCCGGCTGACATGTTGACAAAGGTTGTAAACCTTGAGAAATTGAAGCTATGCAAAGCTTCAATTGGGTTTGGAGATTAGGAGAGGAGGATGGCACTACCATGATCGAGATGAGCACTAAGAGAACACCAAGGATGAGTTGAAGGACGGATACGGGGCTTATATATGCGGTTGATCTCTAGGTGGGAGATTGTTGGGATAGAGGACCAACCGGGTTAGATTTCGGAGCAAAAGGGAAGAAAATTGTCGGAGCTTCTGGCGTTCAGAGCGGACGCGCTGGGAGCAAGGGCGGCCGCGCTGGTGGACAGAACGAGGGTGCAGAATTCTCTGGAGTTGAGGGCGGCCGCGCAGCAATGGAGGGCGACCGCGCTCGTGTCGGGGAGGAAAATTTCTGGGCCCGATTTTAGGCCAATTTTCGGGTTCCTTTGTCCATCTAGGGTTAGGTTTTGTTCCTTGGCATATATTTAAGCAAAGTTCCGCCCCAAAACTCATTGTAACTTCATACAAACATATTATAGTGCAAGATCCTGGGCTTAGGCACCGTCTTCCCAGGTGACGTGAAACCTAAACATATTGGTGAACTGGGTTAACAATTTCTGTGTTCTTTCTGTGCTTTGATTTCTTGTGCTTTGTTTTGTGTACTCTTATTATTTTTGTGGGTTTGCTTGAATAGTGGAGGGCCATATCCACAACAACCACATGCAATATTTTTCCCTACTCCCTGCGCATGCCATGAAAAAACATATAAACCAAAGTGGATACGAAATATCTTTCACTTGCATCATTTTCATTTTCATTTTCAGTTTGTCACTTTTTTTTTTTTGAATTTGGAGCCCACATTCGTTCCGAAATAGATATTTAAAATTATTTTTAATCAAGTGTAAATTTGACAGAAAGAGTATATATATCATAGACAAATAAAATCAATCCATATTTCACCAAAGTCAAGCTGTAAGAAAAAAAATGGCGTCAGAATTTACTTAAACGTAACTCTATTTTTCTACCCTCTCTTTGTTTGGTAGTTGTGAATGTTCAATTACGCTACCATGTTTTCATAGATTAACGAACAACATGTACAATTGGATGGTTATGCATAGCTCATGACTATGACTTTTGTTTATTTAAACATTGGTGGAGTTTTTTTTGTATTTTTTTTTTTTATAAAATGTAAAAACAAAAAACGTTTCCATGAATGGCATAATTGATATACTCCCTCCGTCCCAACAATTGCTTCCCCTTTTTTAAAAATTACGCAAATTAAGGAAATGAGAGGGAAGTAAAGATGTTGTGAGTGTAATTTGAAAATAGGAGAAAGAATGAGTGGAGGGAATAGTAAATTATAATAGTGTTGTGAGTATTAAAATAATGAGGAGAGAGAATGAGTGGAGGAAATAGTAAAGATTCCTTTGCCAAAAAAGGAAAGTGGAAGCTATTAACGGGACACCTAAAATGGCAAAATGGGAAGCTACTATTGGGACGGAGGGAGTAGTAATTATCATGAAAAATGCATTTTTTCTAAGACTACGTACAATGGTTTCATACACCCTCCTCATTTCATTTAACACTTTTTACACTTTTTCTCATCCACCTAATATTTCATCTACCCATTTCATCTACCCCCTACAATAACTAACTTAAATTAAATTTCAACTCCCTCCAACTCATCATTCTATACCCCACCACTTTGAGTGTTTTTTTTTTTTTGTCCAAATCAAATGAAACTTATATCAATTTGTAGGGAAAAAATGATGAATTTTGGTGAAAAAAATTTAAAAAAAAAAATAATTTACTTGGTGATAATTTAGCTCAAATTGAAAACTAAGTGTTTTTTGTTTTGTGTTCAAATCAAATGAAACCTATATCAATTTGTAGGAAAAAAAATGATGAATTTTGACAAATTTTTCTTTTTATTTTTAAATCATTTATTATGAGATAATTGAGTTTAAATAATTGGGTGAAAAAGTGATAAAGTCAAGACCAATAAGGTCTTGACACGTGGCAACTTAAAAAAAAAAAAAAAAAAAAAAGAGGCCAAAATAAGGTTTCAGTTGGTTGAAACTTTTCATTTAACTCATTTCATTCCATGCGTTTCATCTCTTAATTGCACAGTTTCATTCAACTGAAATGAATTTCATTCAACATTTCATGCAGCCATTGCTGCTAGTCTAATGATTAAGAAAAATGTGTTTTTAATTGTACGGTATCACTACAACAAAAATACCCTTTAACAACGTTTTTTAAACGTTGTTAAAGACTTTTGACAACATTTTTCAAAATGTTGTAATATCCAAGGTTGTAATAGGTTCGAGTCTAAGACAACGTTTTATAAACGTTGTAAAAAGGTTCATAAAACGTTGTAATAAGACATATGACAACCTTTTTAAAAACGTTGTAATAAGACAATTGACAACATTTTTAAAACGTTGTAATAAATAGAATGACAACGTTTTTAAAAATGTTGTAATAACAAATTGACAACGTTTGTAAAAACGTTGTGAAAATACTATAGACAAGGTTTTTAAAACGTTGTAATAAGTCGAATGACAACGTTTTAAAAACAATGTAATAAGTCGATTGACAACGTTTGTAAGAAACGTTGTCTTACCATGTATACAACGTTTATAATGTTTATTACAACGTTTGTTTTATAAACGTTGTTAATGTGAATAAATAAATAAAAAAAATCCTCCATTTGACAACGTTTGCTCCAGCTTTAAGAAGCTTTTCAATTTGTTCTTTGCTACCAAAACAAGCAAAGAGAAATTATTACAGAGAAGAATTCTTTTGTATCACACAAGCAAATACAATACAAAAGACATCTTATGGCTTACTACTAGTTAATAACATGATTACAATGTCAAGGATACTCCTTGCAGGGATGGCACAAATGGGAAAAAGTAGCCATCACTTATAATTGTTCAAAAGAACAAGAGAACATACACTGCCACATGCTGATTTGGGATTTTCCATCTGGTCCATAGTGAGTTCAAACTTTTGCACCTTCTCCTCCTGCTCAGCTCTTCCGCAAGTTACAAATTCCAGCCTGCAAAACAGAAAAACATTTCTCCAGTTTGTTATCTGGTTCCTATGCCTACTGAAGTTTTGTTACTGCCTGTAGAAGCACCCATGCTCCTTGGTGATTCTGCCGTAGATGAAGCAGAGTCTAGTGGAGCTTTTAATGACTCGATCACCGCTTCCATGAACATCTAAAAATATTTAACAAGTCATAATCAAGAAGGATAAATATGGATAAATGAGGCTGCACCTAACTGATATGGCGGACTAATCCAAGGCCTACCCTTTCTTCTTCATCCACATCGTATGGGACACCTGGCAAGTTATGAAGCGGATATTCTACATACTCATCATCCTCTATTGAAGCAGGGAAGTGGGGCCCGCTGGAATTGCCATTGGAGAATTCAAAATTAATCATTCTGGAAGACGAAGCAACGGGCAGCTCTGAACCACTTCCTTCTTCCTGTGATATACAGTATGATTTGTTGAAGTAAATGATCTAGTCTTACTCAAATATAAAATGCCACATGAAGAAAGGCAAAAGGAAACGTTAAGATGAAGCAAAGAGCTACCTTAGCATCTGATTGTTTATCTGTTGGGACCTGACAAAATCAAAGATAATGTTAGCAACCGAAGTACAGGACAAACACAAAAGAAGATCAAACTGACCATTCTACTTGCAATTATGTTTCCAAGTGCAATAATATACTGTGAAATTAATGTGAATTTATTCATCTCTCTATAATACATACTACAGTAATTGTTTCCTCCGTCCATAAATAAGTATCTATTGTTCCATTTCGAGACGTCCCAAAATAAGTGTTCCATTTCCTTGGATTTTAATTTTTTTTCAAAATCAAAGGTCTATCATACCCTTCTTGGCCGTGATGGAGAAAAAGAAGTAGGATTCATTTGCCCGTACTACAAGTTAGGGTAAGGAAAATCACTGGAGCTCAGATACTTTCATAAAGCATGTGTAAATTCACAGGAAGACACTTATTTTAGGACGAAAGGAGCAATGTTGACAATTTTGATACATGAACTACCATATCTTCATGTAGATTATAAGAAATGAGAACGGAAGATTGAGACAGGAATGAATACAAATTTTTTATTGGCTAAAACAATATTAACACCACAGCTACATGAACTTGAATAATAAATATAATTTAAAATGAGCATAATTCTAAAATAAACATATAAAACGTGAAAATTTGTTGAGAGATCATGCCAAATAAGCAATATGAGGCTATCATTACGAGTCTGTGTAACAATACACATATTTCAGTTACATTTCTAATATTTAGTCATTCAAGCAAATATCCACTGACCTCTGTTCTACTCATTGGTCTTTTGGAGCGAAGCTGATTAATGGCATCTTCAGTGCTACTAGATGCTGAACAAGTAGTTATAAGACCATAAATACAAGCCAAAATATCACCAATAAATGATGTGAGTAAGAAATAAAAGTAGCTAATTCGAACCTATGGGTGCAGACAAGAAATCATCTTCATATCCAACATCACGGAGTCCCTGAAGGTACAGCAGAAAGGTAAGATTTATAGCTAAGTCTATGTATCTCATTGACCTCGATCTATCCCTACCGAGTCCGTGTACCCATCAGATCGACCTCAAGTTAGGTGAGAGAACAAAACCAGCTTATCTATGATTTAAGGAAAAATATAGCAAGTTCCTTGTCTTTAGTATCCATCCTAGTAAGCAATTAAATTAATTCAAAATACGGGAACTAGGAGCTTTAACGGTGTACCTTACTATAACAATATATTAAAATTCAGCTGCGCATCAGGAAAATAAAATGCTATATCCCCATTAAAGACACTTGTGAACCGAAACCAGATTTTTTTAAACCCCTCCAGCAAAAATGAGTCAGTTATTGCTCTTAAGTCGGTCCCAAATTAAGTGAGTTGTTCATGTGCAAGTGCTTAAGCATTACCTTTCCCATGTTGTTTATGATAATCAAAAATATATGTTCAAATGCATAATCTATTACTAAAATTTCATCACATGTGTTCTCTCTCTTCAATAATGACACTCAAATCCAAACAGAGGAATTGACTCTAGTCCTCATCCAACAAAAATATATGTTCAAATGCATAACTTACTTCAATAATAACTTACTTCTTCCTTTGCGTAACAACACCATTGTTCTAATTCAGCTAAGCCAGATTTTACGTATTCCACATTGCTGAATGAGCAACATTCAACTGCCACCATAAAAGAGATAACCATCAGCAATAATTCTGTGAATCTTATGTAACCAAATCCTGGTGGTATTAGCAATAATCTAATGCATGAACCTGTTAAATAGCTGCACTTTGATAAATGAAAATATGTGTGTGAATATTTTGCTGACCGTGAATGGAGGTACCTGTAAAGCAACAAAAGAAAAAATGATGATTATTTTAATAGATGTAGACAATTAAAAGCTAGAAGAGAATAATGTGGAAGTATTACTTGGCCTCGAAATCATCCAGTCTACCGAGCACTCTACAAAGCTGGGTACTTGGCCTCCACATTATTGAAGCAACGTCAATAATGTGGAAGTATTACATAACCAGTAGGCTAATACTTCATTATTATCCGGGACCTTCAATACAAAAAGTAAAAAGTAACAAGGTTCAACATTGTTCAGTGCATGTAGAATAGAATGGCTTGTTACAACACAATCAGTTATAGATGCAGAACATAATCAGCAATCTAGTTTCATAGAGCAAACAGAAGAAGATATTCTCAGTACTCTTACCTCTATAGCTGAAGCTATGGTTTGAATTAGTAACAGAGGCTTCTTACAGAGGCTTCTTACAGGCGAAGGTCTTGCTTCTCCATTCAAAGCTTTCCCATTCTCAGGAGTTCTCTGCATTTTCACCAAAAGAAACTCAAAAAATAACCCCAGACACAAACAAGAACAGAGATAACCTTAGCTTTTCCTTTGGCACCTGAATAATCATTGTCTTTGGCCGTGCAGATAAAGATCTTCCAGTAGGTGACATTGTATATATATATGTGGGAGATAAAATTATACATATAGTAAAATAAGGAAATAATTTATATGCCATCAATCAATATGCAAATGTCCCACCTTCCCCTCCTCCTTTATCCGGGCTTGGGACCGGCAATGCAATATACAACAATTGCCTTGACGGAGTTAAAAAGGGGTTAGTTAATAGGTCGTGCAAGCATCTCAAAAACACAAGTAAAACCAAGTTCTAGAAGTTGTTAGCTAAACAAGTAATAAAAGAAACGATATGTCCCATATTTTTCTTAGTGCGACAAGAGAAATTTGACTATTTAACTGGAACTTGGGAAGTATTATCATTATAAAATCAAGGAGTACAATAAAATTACATTTACTCTAAGAAAAACTCACATTTCATTATTCATTTCCTTTTCCTTCACATTACTACCAAAAACAACAGATATTAAACAAGATTCATGAAAGTTTATACTGAAATTGTCCCATATTTTTCACCAATCAATGAACTTCATACACATACAGCTGCTGGACCTTGGTCTCAAACTCTTACTCTTGACTACTTTTACAATCTATACTTAGCTCAATCTTACTCTTTAACTCATTGTGTGGGTGTGACTCTGGTGGTTTTAACCTAATTTGGTGCAACATCTTAAACCTTTATGACGGATCAGACACGATAATCTGATCCACGTATCTGAATCCAGGTTTATTGCTTGACAATAAGATGCAATTAGCATAGAGACAATATGATTCGGTGAAAACCAAAAAACTTACAATGAATCTTCAATGACAAGACAGCAGGCAGGATCAGTGTTTAGCCTTCTAGCTGCTTCGAGAAAGCTTGTAAGAGTAAAATGTACAATGTTAGAAGTTCAGAAGCAGTCTTCTGTCTGTCTCATAATTGGCACACACAAAAAAAGGGGAAGAAAATAAGTGGGTCCAATTGAAAATGTCTCTTACATTTCTGGAGATGGTTTTCCTGCTTTCACTTCATCTGCAGCAACAATGACCGAGAAGGATTCTTTCCAAGCTGGAAGAGGGAAAGGGTGAACCACTAAGTAGAAAATGACAAATACCATGTTGCGTTGCCAATAAAATTTGATTATCGTAACATTATTATGAACCCTCAAATGTTTAATTAAGCGATTTGCTCCTGGAAGAGCTTTGGCATTGCACCATCTAGCAACCACAGAGAAATATATAGAAAATTGAAGAGCAGAATTTGGAAGCTTAATTAAATTTGAAAAGCACAACCATTCGAATGACAAACCTGTTCAATCGATTTTGCCGTCGCCGTCGATGCCCAGCTCTGATTCGTACAACGCACAATCGATTTTGCCCCGCCTCGCCGTCGATGCCTAGCTCAGATTCGTACAACGCTTAATCGATTTTGCCCCGCATGCATCGTCGATGCCCAGCTCCGATTCACGCTCAATCGATTTTGCCGTAGCCATCGATGCCCTATTTCTCTCTCTTCTAGCTATCAGAATATACGAAGACAGCGATTTGTGGGAGAGGGGAACAAACGATTTGGGGGATTTTTCAGGGAAAAAGAGTACGGGAAAATGCTCGCCTGTTTTGTGTTTTATATTTTTTTTCCTTTTTTGTAGTGTTTATATTTGTTTTTATTAACTTCAATACCAATAATCCGGTTTAGTATGGTTGGTCAGGTTACTAGCTTTAGACCCGAGAGACCCATGTTCGAGCCCTGGCAACGGCAGTTAAAAAAAAATTTTTGAAAACAAACTTCACAACGTTTATAAAACGTTGTCAAACGTACATTAACAACCTTTATAAGAAAAATGTTGTCATATAGTTCGCAACGTTTCTTAAAAAAACGTTGTAAAAAGATCATTCACAACGTTTATAATAAAAACGTTGTAGTATACTACGCAACGTTTCTTTAAACACGTTGTAAAAAGTCCATCACCGCAACATTTTTTGTACAAACGTTGTGATAGTGAAACTTTTACAACGTTTAAGCTAAAAACGTTGTAGAAATCAGCTAATAACAACGTTTTTAATGAAACGTTGTTACAAAAAACGTTGTCAAAAAGCTGTTTTGTTGTAGTGTATATTTTTTAAATACCTGAAACTTTTTAAAAACGTGTTCTGGCATTTTTGTAAATATTCGGAATTTTGCAACACACTCTGACACAAACTAGACCCATGTAACACCACATCCAGTCATCTCAAACACTATCAATTACCATCTTTTAACACTTAATTTATAAAAACTTCAAAGGCCAGTTTGAGAGCCTAAATGACGTTTTTTGGGGGGTTTAAAACAAATAAGCACGGGGCAAAGCCCCATGATTTTTGTGGGTCTCGATATTTACTTCACCAACAAAACTTTTGTTTATCAGTCTCACAGGTTCAGAATATCAATCTCAAATGTTATGGATATCCGGTAACTTTCGACATTGATATCCAGAAGATTTGTTGATCATGGACCCAACACTAATGAAGTTTCACTTATTTACAAACCTTCTGGATATTATTCTTAAAAGGTTTTGAATATTAATATCAAAGGTTATGGATATCCAGAAACCTTTAACATTGATATATAATAGGTTTGTTTGTTATGATCTTATTCAAATGTGATTTTTAATTAATATTTATAAAACTTTAATATTGATATCCAAAAAATTTTAATGTTGATATTTAGAAGGTTTGTTGGTCATGACCTTGTTCAAGTATGATTATTAATTCATATCCATAAAACTTTAATATGGTTTTCCAAAACTATTTGAGCTTGATATCTAGAAGGTTTGTTGTTTATGATTCTATTGTGCACGAAGTTTCACTTATTTATAAATATGTCACCGCGCACAAAATTTCACTTATTTACAAAAATATCATCGTCTATTAAAAACACGTTTTCCTAATCACTATGAAAAATGTTTTTTTTATATAGATTTTCATGATATAGGTTAAAATCTTGGTTATTTTTGTATTTGCTCTTTTATGATGAATGTTGATTTCTTTGAAAGAGTAAACATTTACATCCAATTAATTCTTACATTTAGAATTGATTTAACAAAGTTATTAAAATAATAGTAACTCATAATAAGCTATTAAACTAATTATTTAATGCTCTCTTGATCTCGAAAATATATGATGGAGTATCAACCCAAGTTTTACATCGTCAATTGAAAGAATTATCTGGTATATAATAGTGTCCACTCAATTCATTAGTATGAGGCCCTTTTAGAGAGAACTCAAAAAACAAATTCGTGCGTGTTGGGCCCAAAGCGGAGATTTGCCGGAGGTGATCCTTAGTTTGAGGGGAGGATTGTTGGGGCATAATATATAGTGTCCACCATTCCATTAGTATGAGAACTTTTGGGATATGACCCAAAAAAATAAAATATGGTCAAACCCGAAACGGACAATATCAGATTAATGTGTGGAATGCTGGGAGTGGTCGCGATCCCAACAATATAGTCATATATAGTCAATATTTGATTAATTTTGATAAAATATATATATAAGAAAATTTATTATCACTATGAAATTTTAAAACTTATTATTGATATACTATAAAAATAATACGATATGGAATTTGGACTTGTCACATATCCGTATAGTATTTCAAGCCCTTAAATTAAGGTGATGAAGACATTAAACTTCAAATAATATTAGACATAAAATACAATGGATCCACATGATTGTGGAACACAAGAAATCATAAGTGATCTATATGAAAAATACATAATCATTAAAACAAGGTTGAAACAAGAATTCAGTCACTCAAACAACTCCAGCAGAATTTATAGACTCATTTTTTTCGTTAGTACTATTACCATTCACAGTAACACAGTTTATAGAATCGTTGCCTTTGTTACTACTAACACCCTTATTATTTCCACTCGTGAAACATACGATCAATACATTATTATTAGTATTGGATTGTTGAGGCAGATCCTCTTTAGAATGCATTACAACAATCTTTTTTGGATATAATTGTTATCACAAAGCAAGTTTTTTGATTTGTCAATGTAGAAATCCAATCCATACTTATTTTAAAGGTTATACATATGTTATTAAAGTTAATTTAACCTCCTTGTACCCGCTACATCACCAAGCATTGGAGATTTTTCTCTGTTCCCTCTTAGTCAATTTAGTCAATTATAGTAAACATTTTGCAATTATTTTTATAGCCTAGATTTTTAAATTATTGCCAAAATAATAAATTAATATGACTGATTTAAAATTCTTTGATTTTTAAATAATGTATGATCAAACAAACTCATGTAAATAAATATATTATTATCATCCAATAATTTTTGAAATATAATAAAAATGTAATTGAAATATATATTACCAAATTATCCATTTCGTTTACTCCAAAACCTCAAATTAGTAAGACTTTTAGATGAGTAACAGTCGATACTATGATCCAAAAAATGGACGAGAAAAGGTGTATAACATGATAGTTGACAGTAGATCGTTTATATGAACAATTCATGCAAACATGGTTAACATTGCGCTCATATAAATTGCATGAGAATTGTTAAAAGAATAATAATAGGGGCGCAAAATAGTCACAAAAATTTGTTTACAAAATATTAGATATAATGATTTTATTTGTGTTTTTAATTAAAGTGTAGCGGCCTCACTATCGATAAAAACAATAAATTATTATCAACTCATTTTGTAATCAAAATTTGTGATTTTCTTTTTTACCCCTATTATTGCTCATTGTTAAATCATTAGCAAAGTCCTAAAATTACTGTCTTCCGACTTTATCACATCATTTGTTTGTGGTGGGATAATAGACTTCAAATGTTTCCCCACCTGACTATTTTTAATTGTAAACAAAGTAATTGTCAGAAATAAAAACAATATTAAAGTATTTTCAATATGAAAAGTAGGGTAAGAGTTATAAATAGGGGATTTTATTAATAAGTTCCTTAGATACGATGAAATTTATCAATAAAAAATGACATTTCAAATTTTACTTTAGAATTCATGAGTTTAAATCAAAACTCCCGTATATTTCTTAACTCTTTCTATAATAATTCTAAATAGCAAAACTATCCTTTCCCTTTCTCTCTCTATAGCTATGCGTATTGAGCATTCCTCTTTCTCTCTATGGGCTTTGAAGGCCACAGCTTAGAAAATCGAGATGAATCGAAAATCAAACATATCAGTCAGTGTGAAGACAATCCTGGTGTTTCTATGCAAGTGAGCGACCGCCCAGGTATGGGCGACCGCCCAACTCCTATTTCAAATGACGGGATTTCCTCTGTGCAGATGGGCGACCGCCCAAGCCAAGTGGGCGACCGCCCACGCTCAAAGTCAAGAAAAGTTGAAACGTCTGTTGAAGTGGGCGACCGCCCAGGTCTCGGTGGGCGACCGCCCATGACCAATTCTGACGAGATTTAGTTTTCTAATTACGTTTTTCTTCTTGATTTGATTCCTTGATTTTCGTTTTCCTTTTCCAGCAAGAACTCTTTTAGTCAGGAACAATTGTAACATATATATTCTTGTGTTCATCAATGAAAATTGAAATTTTGGGAAAATCATAATTTGTTTTCCTTCATGGTATCAAAGCGGCATCATACTCAAGTCTAAATCCATGGCGGGGAACGATGTTGTCATCGATAATCCTCCTAAAATCAAATATAATTCTCCCTTTTACCCGGGTCCTCAAGATAGGCCAGACAAATTTATTACCCCTTCTGCTGCTTCATCTTCATCGTTCACAGCTGAGCGATGTCAGGCTTTAGCAAGCCTCGTCGGTAATTCTCAAATCTTAAATAATCGTCTCCATGGTAAGTTTGATGCATCTTCATGGATTATTGATACAGGTGCTTCAAATCATGTAACTGGAAACGCCTCGTGTCTCCTTAATCCTCAGACTATATCGGCATGTCCAGTCGGTTTACCTAATGGATCCTCGGTGTTGGCTCATACAGTGGGATCCGTTCGTCTGACAGACACAATTACCCTCTCTCATGTTCTATTTATTCCAAACTTGAGCTGCAACTTAATTTCAGTTTCTCAACTTTCTGACGATATTCACTGCACTGTCCAATTTAACTACTCTATGTGTGCTATACAGGACCTGTCGAGGAACCTGATTGGAGTGGGTGTTAGGCGGGATGGACTCTACTATCTTCGCGGCACATCTTCTGCTTTTAGCGTTTCTGTTACCGGATCGCCTTCTTTGTTAGAACTGTGGCATAATCGCTTGGGGCACCCATCCGAAAATGTGGTAAAGCTTCTTCCCGCAGTCAGCCGTAATTCTGGCAGTTTACCTAAACCTTGTGATACTTGTTTTCGGGCTAAACAGTCTAGAGATAGTTTTCCTGTTAGTGACCATAAGGCCACTAGAATGTTTGAGAAAATTCATTGTGATTTGTGGGGTGCATACACTCATTCTTCTTCTTGTGGTGCACGGTATTTTTTAACTATAGTAGATAATTTTTCCCGAGCTGTTTGGGTTTATTTGTTGGTCGATAAAACCGAAGTTTTTCGTATGTTCATGGCTTTCATTGCAATGGTTGAACGTCAGTTTTCTCAGAAAATTAAGGTTGTCCAATCTGACAATGGGACTGAATTTAATTGCATGCTTGATTACACTACTACATTTCTGACCTAATGTAACGCCAATTTTCGTTGCATTAGGGCCCAAAAACCGTTACATTAGGCCTAATGTAACGCCAAATGGCCGTTGCATTCTCTTGCGTTGCATTAGGTCTAATGCAACGACATAGTAAGCTAATGTAACGCAGAAGCTTTGGCGTTGCATCGTAAATACCTGATGCAACGCCAATTTTAAAACTATATGAACACCTAATGCAACGCCAAAAAGAACCTAATGCAACGCCAATTTAAAAAGTGGTTGAATACCTAATGTAACGCCAAAAATTAGATGAGTCCCTAAAATTTATTAAATAATTTCACAATTTTATTAATTTTTTTAATTTTCTTTTTTCAATATATATATATATATATATATATATATATATATATATATATATATATATATATATATATATATATATATATATATATATATATATTTTATATATATATATATATATATTTTAAAATATATATATATATATTTATTCTCAAATCAATCCCTTAACTTTTTTTTTCTCAAATCAGTCCCTTAATATTTTTTATTCTCAAATTAGTCCCTTCACTTTTTTTATATTCAAAACAATTCTTGCATTTTTCAAAAGTAACACTTTGCTCCACCACCATCCACCACCATCCACCACCGTCCACAACCATCCACAAATCAAACAAAAGTTTGTACAAATCAAAATAAAACACAAAATACAACAACAAATCGAAAGGAAATGGAATATGTTTGGGCTCGTCGGAATCCATGGAATAAGTTTGGATTCGTCGGAATCCCAATCCAATAGCCATCAGGAACCCTAATAATCCCAATATCCCTTTCTTGCCCCTCCTCCTTCTCCACCCCACCCATCAAACCCGCCCCGCCCAAACCCTGACCCACCACCCCGATTTCCACCTCCGAATTGTCTAACCATTGAATTCCATGGCTCTGGTAAGACATTGAAATTGGATGCGACGAAATGGACTAATCGAATTATAGATCTTGTTGATTTTGGAGACCCGGATGGTCTCCGGTTGTTATACTTTGCGCAAAAGATTGGTGTGCGGATCTGGGATGGTTTGGAAAGAGGAAAGTAACGGAAGGAAGAGGGTTTTCCGGAATTGGGATATGGGTTTGGGGAGGCTGTTTGATTTTGTTTAAGGATAGGGAGAGAAACGGAGAGAGAACTGGGAAATGGGGAGGCTGATTGAGGGAGAGAAATGGAGAGAGAACTGGAAATGGAGTGTTTCATTTTGTTTGAGTGAGAGAAATGGAGAGAGAATCGAGAAAGAGAGAGAAATGAAGTGGTTTTGTTTGAATCAGTATCAACCGTTGGATCGAATGTATTGAACGGTTAGATGTTGTTTTATTCATGATCCGCATGAAATTTTTGGATCCAATCAAAAAATTGCACAACACATATTTATATTTGTTTCACACTATACTATATACTAACTAAAATATTTATGCCTAATATCAAGAATAATAATATTTATTATCAATATTTATTATTAATGAATTATTAATTATATAACTGATTAATTAATTAATATTAATATTAATTATATAAACAGTATAATATTAATAATATTACTAATAATGATGCTATTGTTAATTATTCAATCATATAAATGAATATATTAATAATTATAATTATATAATTAATAATAATACTTAATAATAATATTAAAATAACTAGTAATAATACATAATATCAAAAATAATAATGTTATTAATTAATAATAATACTCATTAATTTAATCATTTTAAATTTATTAATAATAATACTTAATAATAATATTAATAATAACTAGTAATAATACATAATATCAAAAAAGTAAATATTTTTATATTATATACTTAAGAAATAATTGAATATATTAATAATTATTATTATATAATTAATAATAATAATTTTATTAATTAATAATAATACTCATTACTAATAATGATGCCCTATACCTTATACCCTATACCCTATATCCTATACCCTATATCCTATAGGGTATACCCTATACCCTATAGGGTATACCCTATACCATATGCCCTATACCTTATACCCTATACCCTATAGGGTATACCTTATACCCTATAGGGTATACCCTATACCCTATAGGGTATACCCTATACCATATGCCCTATACCCTATATCCTATATTCTATGCCCTATACCTTATACCCTATGCCCTATACCTTATACCATATACCCTATATCCTATATCCTATAGGGTATACCCTATACCCTATATCCTATAGGGTATACCCTATACCCTATAGGGTATACCCTATACCATATGCTCTATACCTTATACCCTATACCCTATAGGGTATACTCTATAGGGTATACCCTATAGGGTATACCCTATAGAGTATACCTTATACCCTATACCCTATAGGGTATACCATATGCCCTATACCCTATGACATATGCCCTATGCCCTATACCTTATACCCTATACCCTATATCCTATACCCTATATCCTATAGGGTATACCCTATACCCTATAGGATATACCCTATACCATATGCCCTATACCTTATACCCTATAGGGTATACCCTATACCCTATACCCTATAGGGTATACCCTATACCATATGCCCTATGCCCTATACCTTATACCCTATACCCTATAGGGTATACCCTATACCATATGCCCTATGCCCTATACCTTATACCATATACCCTATATCCTATACCCTATATCCTATAGGGTATACCCTATACCCTATAGGGTATACCCTATACCATATGCCCTATACCCTATGCCCTATGCCCTATACCTTATACCCTATATCCTATACCCTATATCCTATAGGGTATACCCTATACCCTATAGGGTATATCCTATACCATATGCCCTATACCTTATTGAAATCTGTTCTTTCTAGTATTCCAATATATTCCATGGGAGTTTTAAAGGTTCCTAAGAGTGTGATAAGGAATTTAGAGGGTATTATGGCTAATTTCCTATGGAGTAATGGGGCCGAGAAACGTCCGCAATGGGTGGCTTGGCAGGAGGTGTGCAAACCATATCAGGAAGGTGGTTTGGGGGTGAGATCGTTAAAGGAGGTTAATGATATGATGCTTGCCAAGTTGGCTTGGGCGGCTGTTTATGGCAATTCTCTATGGTCTACTTTCATTAGTAGATGGATTGTTGGTAAGGGAGACATCAGCTTTTGGGTGGATAATTGGTGTGGTGAGCAGCTTGGGGGTCCTCGCCCGGTCGATCATGGTTTAATAGTTCGTGATGGGCTGATGGTGTTAGATGAGTTGCTTCCTCACATTCCTGTTCATTTGCATGATAACATAAGGAGGGTGTCTATTGATGAGAATGAGGTTGATAAGATATCATGTATTTTGACTCGGTCTGGGGCTTTTGAATCTGCAGCTTGGTGGGAGCATCATAGGATTCGCAGCCCGTTGGTAGATTGGGGTGCAAAGATTTGGCATAAGCATATCCCCACTAAGGTTAGTGGATTCTGGTGGAGGCTTATGCACAATGGCCTTCCGGTGGATGCTCGGTTGGAGGAAAGGGGGTTTAGCATTCCTTCCCGTTGTGTATGTTGTCAATCTGGGGGTAACAGGGAGACTAGAGAGCATTTATTTCTTCATTCAACCATGGCTATTTCCCTGTGGCAGCATTGGTCATCCTACTTTGGGTTCGGTTTCCACTATACTAATTTCCAACATTTATGGGAGGTTTGGTGTGGGGGACAATCAAAAAGAGCTCAAATAGGGCTGATTCGATTGGGAATAATGATGTTTGTTTGCTGGGAGTTATGGAAGGCGCGATGTAAAATGATTTTTGATGCCAAACAGATGGAGTGCGGGGTCATTATTGATGGGGTTAAGAATGCTTTAATGGATATGTGTTCATTTATGGTTCCCAAGGTCAAAACTTTAGCTGCAAATTGTTTGATTTTGGTCAATATGGGTTTAAGGGTAGCTGTGGTTAAGATGAGGAGGAATCGAACATTGAGATGGGAGTCTTCGTGTGATTATAGTTATACGCTCAACACGGATGGTTCTTCGATTCATGGAGAGTGTTCGGGAGGAGGGGTGATTAGAGATTGGAGGGGTGGTTTCATCTGTGCTTTTTCTAATTTCTATGGGATGGGCACAAACATGCAAGCGGAGATTTTTGCACTCCGTGATGGTTTGAAGCTATGTCGGGATCTGCAGTTAACCTCGGTTCAGGCGGAGTCTGATTCGTTGGTGGCAGTGGGAATATTGAGAGGTCAGTTTTCGGGTCCATGGCGTTACACTTATGAGCTTCGGGAGTGTAGAAGTTTAATGGGTGGTTTCGGTGTTAGACACGTTTTAAGGGAGGCAAATGGTGTGGCGGATAGGCTTGCAGCGAGTGCTCATGTTCATCGTCAACATATGAGGTTTGATACGGCTTTTGCTTTGCCGGGGGATGTGATTAAGGCTTTGAGATTTGATGAGTTGGGCATTTATTCTGTTCGGAGTTGATATGGGGAAGTTTTCATGGGTTTTAATGGTTGTTTAAATGGGTATTCATGCATTGGAAAAATGGCTAATGTTTTGATAATGGGTGTGAAATGCGTTGCTGGTGTTTGTTTTGGTTTGCTGATGTTTTCAAATTTTTTACAAAGCTGTGTTCAGTCGTACGGCTTGGCTGAAGTTGCTGTAATATTGGAGCGTCCGCTCCCTTCAAGGGCTTGGTTTCTTGGGACTGTGGGCCGGCTTGGAGGAACAGTTTGGGGCCAATTTTGGCCGGCATTGTGGAGATTCTTGGGGCCAAGCTCGGCCAGTTCTGCATTGGTTTTGTCATGTTTACTGATGTTGCTGATGGTTGGCCTTGCTTGGTGTTTGATGGAGCTTGGTTTTGGATGGTGTTGTGGTGGTTATTGGCTATAATATTTGGGTTAATTCTCTACTTTTTTGGGTTTTAATGGCTGTTTTGCTGGGGCTTTTGCTGGGGCTTAATGCCTTAGTAAATCAGAATTTTCATGGATGTTCAATGCCTTGTTGGTGTTTGGTTTGCAGCTGGTGTTTGATGCTTCTTTTACTTCAAAGTTGGTCAGTCGTGCGACATATGTGGGCTGGGTTGGATTGGCCGAAGATTTTGGCATTGTTTGCCTTTGGTTTTTGCTGAAAATTTTGTGGATCGTAATTATTAGACGACAGATTTTGGTGCAATTTGGTACAGGGCACGGCAGTGAATGGAAAATCAGCATGGCCATGCAAGACAAGGCACGCCCATGCTCATTTTGGGACTCGGCCGTGCCATTTGGTTTTTTTCAACGTTGGAGGTTTCTGCTTTTGGGGAGCGTCCGCTCCCATTGCGATGGAGCGTCCGCTCCCATGCGGTTTGGGCTTGAAGGTTTGGGCTTGGTTTGGGCTTTTTCGTTGGGACAAGTGGTGAATGTTTGGGCCAGGTGGGCTGATTGGGAGGGGCCAAAGGAGGATTAGTAATATGGATATGGATCATTTTTTTGGGCTATTTAGATTAGATTTAAATATTTAATCTTTTGTTCTAGATTCGGGTTTTATTCCCGTTCATTGATGTAATTTTATTTTATCATCAATAAAATTTCCCAGGTGTCGTCCTGGTTATCAAAAAAAAAAAAATACCCTATACCCTATACCCTATAGGGTATACCCTATACCCTATAGGGTATACCCTATACCCTATAGGGTATACCCTATACCATATGCCCTATGCCCTATGCCCTATACCTTATACTCTATACCCTATAGGGTATACCCTATACCATATGCCCTATGCCCTATACCTTATACCCTATACCCTATATCCTATACCCTATATCCTATAGGGTATACCCTATACCCTATAGGGTATACCCTATACCATATGCCCTATACCCCATGCCCTATACCTTATACCCTATACCCTATATCCTATAGGGCATATGGTATAGGGTATACCCTATACCATATACCCTATACCCTATAGGATATATGTTATAGGGTATATTGTATAGGGCATAGGGTATAGTATATAGGGTATAGGATATAGTGTATAGGGTATAGGGTATAAGGTATAGGGTATAGGGTATAGGATATAGGGTATATGGTATATGGTATAGGGTATAGGGTATAGGGTATAGTGTATAGGGTATAGGGTATAGTATATAGGGTATAGGGTATAAGGTATAAGGTATAGGGTATAGGGTATAGAATATATGTTATAGGGTATAGTGTAGGGTATAAGGTATATGGTATAGGGTATAGGATATAGTATATATGGTATACGGTATAGGGTATAGGGTATAGGGTATAAGGTATAGGGTATAGGGTATAGGGTATAGGGTATAGGGTATAGGGTATAGGATATAGGTTTAGGGTTTAGGGATTAGGGTTTAGGATTTTGGCGTTGCATTAGTAATTTAGGCGTTACATTAGGATTTTGGCGTTGCATTAGACTCGTTACATTAGCTCTGGCATTGCATTAGATGCGTTACATTAGCTCTGGCGTTGCATTAGATGCGTTACATTAGCTCTGGCGTTGCATTAGCCGTTACATTAGCTCTGGCGTTGCATTAGATGCGTTACATTAGCTCTGGCGTTGCATTAGATGCGTTACATTAGCTCGTGGCATTACATTAGATGCGTTAGATGCGTTACATTAGGTCAGAAATGTAGTAGTGTTATTTCTTTTCTACTGGCATTACTTTCCAAACATCTTGTGTTGGTACCCCTCAACAAAATGGTCAAGTCGAGCGGAAACATCGTCACATTCTGAATGTTGCTAGAGCTCTTAGATTTCAGGCTCATTTACCTATTTTCTTTTGGGGTGAAGCAGTTCTTACTGCTGCTCATTTGATTAACCGGACTTCCACTCCCCTCTTAGGCAATAAGACTCCCTATGAGGTTTTGTTTGGAAAATTACCTTTCTTTGACTCTCTTCGGGTTTTTGGTTCTTTGTGTTATGCTCATAATCAGAAAGCGAAGGGATATAAGTTTGCCAGTTGTAGCCGAAAATGTATTTTTGTGGGTTATCCTCTTGGCAAAAAGGGGTGGAAGTTGTTCGATCTAGAGACAAAGAAATTTTTTGTCTCCCGGGATGTGAAATTTTTTGAGAACAGTTTTCCTTACAGTGATTTGTCGTCTGTGCCTCATTCCCCGGATTCTGTGGAGGTTATTAACCAAGAGGCTGATTTTGCCTTTCTTGATTATCCGGACATGACAGATGTTGTTTCAGAACCTTTGACAGTAGCTCTTGCAAATGTACATGATCCCGTGACTACAGTTTCTGCAGATATTACTCCTACAGAGGTCTCTCCTGCTCCTACGACAGACACCTCTCCTTCTAAGCAAGATGTTTTAGGGAGGGGCATGCGTACGAAAGTACCCTCCGTTCTACTTCGGGACTATATTGCTGCTGCTGTTACTTCTGCTAGTCCATCCCCCGATCACTCCACTCCTGTCGGCTCCTCAGGTACTCCTTATCCTATAGCTCACTATATAAATTGTGACATTTTTTCTGTGAAATATCGTAACTTCCTTGCAGCTATTACCTTGGCTAAAGAGCCTAAGACTTTTCGTGAGGCAATGTCACAAGATGGATGGAAGGAATCTATGCAGGCTGAAATTCGTGCCTTGGAAGATAATGGCACATGGACTATGGTTCCTCTACCGCATGGTAAGCGTGCTCTTGGTAGCCAGTGGGTCTATCGGATTAAGTACAAGTCGGATGGTACGGTTGAACGACTCAAATCTCGCTTGGTGGTTCTTGGCAATCATCAGAAAGAAGGGATTGACTACACGGAAACCTTTGCTCCTGTGGCCAAGATGGTCACTGTTCGAGCCTTTCTTGCCATTGATGCCTCAAAGAATTAGGAACTACATCAGATGGATGTGCATAATGCTTTCTTGCATGGTGATCTTCAAGAAGAGCTCTACATGAAACCTCCTCCGGGTTTTCATTCCAATCAACCCAATATGGTTTGTCGTCTTCGCAAATCCCTTTATGGCCTCAAGCAAGCCCTGCGTTGTTGGTTCGCTAAGCTTGTGGCTTCCTTGAAACATTATGGGTTCTTGCAGTCTTACTCGGATTATTCCTTGTTCACATTCACCAAAGGTACGATTCATATGAACATTCTTGTATATGTTGACGATCTCATTATAGCTGGGAATGATTCCGCTGCCTTACAGTCTTTCAAAAAGTATCTAAGTGAATGTTTCAAGATGAAGGACCTTGGCTCCTTGAAGTATTTTTTGGGCATTGAAGTTGCTCGTAGCTCATCTGGCCTGTTTTTGTGCCAACGCAAGTATACCTTGGACATTATATCCGAGGTTGGGCTATTGGGAGCTAAGCCATCTGGCTTTCCTATTGAACCGAATCATAAACTCGGTCTTGCCACTTGTGATCTTCTGGATGATCCAGAACATTATAGATGATTAGTTGGTCGACTCATTTACTTGGAAGTCACTCGTCCAGACTTGGCATACTCGGTTCACATTTTGTCTCAATTTATGAAAGAACCTCGCAAGGATCATTGGGATGCAGCATTGCGTGTTGTTCGTTATCTCAAAAGCATACCTGGTTAAGGTATCCTTCTTCGTGCTGATAGTGAGCTCACACTGCAAGGATGGTGTGATTCAGATTGGGCAGCCTGTCCTATTACTCGCCGTTCTCTCTCTGGATGGCTTGTGTTTCTTGGTCATTCTCCTATCTTTTGGAAGACGAAGAAACAAACCACGGTGTCTCGTTCGTCTGCCGAGGCTGAATATCGTTCTATGGCTGCCCTTACTTGTGAATTGAAATGGTTGAAGGGATTACTTTTAAGTCTTGGTGTGCATCATCCGAAGTCGATCAACATCTTCTGCGATAGTCAGCCAGCCCTTGATATCGCCAAGAACCCCGTATTTCATGAACGGACAAAGCATATTGAAATTGACTGTCACTTTGTTTGTGATGTCATTTCGGACGGTCTTATTTCTCCTTCCTATGTCCCTACTAAGACGCAGCTGGCAGATATTTTTACTAAGGCTCTTGGAAAACAACAATTTGATTTACTTGTTAGCAAGTTGGGCATTCTAAATCCCCATGCTCAACTTGAGGGAGGGTGGAAGACAATCCTGGTGTTTCTGTGCAAGTGGGCGACCGCCCAGGCATTATGGGCGTCCGCCCAGCTCCTATTTCAAATGACGGGATTTCCTCTGTGCAGATGGGCGACCGCCCAAGCCAAGTGGGCGACCGCCCACGCTCAAAGCCAAGAAAAGTTGAAACGTCTGTTGAAGTGGGCGACCACCCAGGTCTCAGTGGGCGACCGCCCATGACCAATTCTGACGAGATTTAGTTTCCTAATTACGTTTTTCTTCTTGATTTGATTCCATGATTTTCGTTTTCCTTTTCCAGCAAGAACTCTTTTAGCCAGGAACAATTGTACATATATATTCTTGTGTTCATCAATGGAAATTGAAGTTTTGGGAAAATCATAATTTGTTTTCCTTCAGTCAGGCTAGTTCTATGGTAAGGGAGCTAATCATGAATATGAATCTTAGTGCTTTCTTTCTGTTTTAACTTTTGTTGGATCTTGCTTCAGCAAAACTTGTAATCTTTTGTCCAAAAATTTTTGTGCACTGAATTTCTGCACTTGAAAATCTGCACCGGTTGAATCTGCACTTATGTTACTTCTTCTGAACTGGACTGCACTGTGCTGATGTTCCTGTATGCTCAATGAACGTACTGTAGTTGCTGCAATATAATTGTTGCAATTGAGTTTCTGATGTAAACTTCGCTGGTATGAAAATGGCTCCTAAGACACGTGATGGACACGCTTTCCTTAAGACGAAATTCGCCCTCTATCCGGTGCAAAAGGTTGATGCGAATAGTCTTTAGGATACAATAGAGCCCCTGTCTTTTCCACAGATTGATATCAGCAGTTTGCACTCCTGATGACACCCCCTATACCCTGTGTATCCAACCAAGCCTTAGAATGATCTGGAGATTGTATTTGGCCAAGTACAATCTCCAATATAGAAGTAAAATAGAAGTTTGTTTATGTGATTAGAGATGAAAAGGATTTATTGCTGAGAGAGATTTTTTGTGTGTTCTCAAATAAGGCTGAAGCACCTTATTTATACAACAATGGTGACTCTTTGAGAAGTCATAAAAGTGGCTGGAATGAGTTTTATTTTGAAAATGAAACTGCCTTAACTATAACTAATGTAAGTTTCAAAATTTCAAACTTATCCAGCAACTTCTGTAACTAATGTAACTGCCATTAGTTTCTAATTTCAAACTAACAGTCACACACTTTCTCTCATTAAATTATTTTTAAAATATTCCATCAATCCCCCACCATTTTCAAAAGAATCAGAATAAAATAATCATAATAAGGCTTTGCAAACTTGTGCAAGGATGATGGTGTCCTCGACTTGAACCATTATCTTGTGAAAACATATCAAGGCTAACCTAGTAGAATGGTAGACTCGTGTCTTTGAACCAACTACCAATATGATTAGACGGATATATAGTCACGCACAAGATTTGAATATACACAAGGAAAGATTAAAGTTGACGCGTGGATTGGCCTTGCGTCTGTATCCTTTTCGTGAGTGCTCTAGAGCCAAGCCCTTGAGCTCATAGAAGGCGGCACCACCTCCGACACTCATATAGGTAGACTTACCTTAGTGTCCCCGTAACATAAACACTATTAAGTCTATTAAGAGTTTTAACTCATCCTTCCATTTTTTATTACGGGTACCAAGCTCTACATTCCTTGGGATGATTAAAAGTGTAGAACTTCAACCACACATATGATATATTTTGCTCATTGAACCCATAGACCTGATTTATCAAGAATTGGATTGAGTTTCTATCATTGGTGATTTGTATTAGTGGGCTTGAGTCCCATCCCTTTTGTGGTTTTCTTGACCACTTCCCTTGGAAGTCCTTTTGTCAAAGGATCTGCCAAGTTTTGGCAAGACTTCACAAAGTCTATCGTTATCACTCCATCAGTGATCAACTGTCTCACATAGCTATGTCTTAATCCAATATGTGTCTGGATTTTCCATTATACACTTGACTATATGCTCTAGCTAGAGTTACTTGGTTATCACAGTGTATAGATACTGGTGGCATAGGATTTGGCCATTTAGGCGTCTCAATTAGCAAGTTTCTTAGCCATTCTGCTTCTTTACTACATGAAGCCAATGCTACAAACTCTGATGCCATCGTTGAGTCTGTTATACAAGTTTGCTTTTTAGAGCCCCACGAGATGGCACCCCCACCAAATGTAAATATCCAGCCAGTTGTGGAGGTCTGATCATCCCTCTCAGTTATCCAACTAGCATCTGTAAATCCTTCCAATACTGAAGGAAATCCTGTAAAATGTATGCCATAATTTATTGTCCCCTTTAAATATTTAAATACACGATATATAGCATTCCAATGTATATGACTTGGATTACTAGTATATCTACGAAGACTTCCCACTGTAAATGCAATGTCAGACCTAGTACTCGTCATGGCATACATAAGACATCCGATTGCCCTGGCATACTCAAGCTGATTAACAGCTCTACTAGTGTTTTTAAATAATTTAATACTTGAATCATATGGGGTACTTACATGAGTACTTTCATAATGGTTGAATTTCTTTAATATCTTCTCAATATAATGAGATTGAGAAAGTACCAACCCATTATCATTTCTAGTAACCTGATTCCTAATATCACGTCGGCAACCCCCATATCTTTCATGTCAAATTTGGATGACAAAAATAGTTTTGTTTCTATAACTGTTTCTTCATCAGTTCCGAAAATAAGCATATCATCAACATATAAACAAATAATCACACCTTTATGATTAGAAAATTTGCTATACATACATTTGTCAGATTCATGAATTCTAAAACCATTAGAGACAACTATTTCATCAAATTTTTCATGCCACTGCTTAGGAGCTTGCTTAAGGCCATATAATGATTTTATAAGTTTGCATTTTCTTTCATGACTAGGTAAAATGAAGCCTTCAGGTTGTTCCATATATATTTCTTCATTTAAGACACCATTAAGAAAAGCAGTTTTTACATCCATTTGATAAATAGTAAAACCATAAATAGAAGCTAAATGAAGAACACGAATAGTAGAAATGCGGGCAACAGGAGCATAAGTATCAAAATAATCTATCCCTCCCTTTTGGGTGAAGCCTTTAGCAACTAATCTAGCTTTAAATTTATCAATGGTTCCAACCACCTTTATTTTCTTTTTGAAGATCCATTTACAACCAATTGGTTTTGAACCAGGAGGCAAGTCAAAAAGAACCCAAGTATTATTGCCTATTATAGAATCCATTTCATCATTAATGGCTTCTTTCCGAAAGGCAACATCTTGTGATTTCATAGCTTCCTCAAATGTTTGAGGATCAGCCTCAATACTTGGTGATATAGAGAGTTGAAAGCACTCTGAGTTTCTATCACCTTCCACCAAATAAATAATAAAATCTGGTCCAAAGGACTTTTCCGTTCTTATTCGCTTGCTTCTCCTTTGTTCAGTTTCTGGCAGATCTATAGGTTTACGCTTTTGGGAAGATTCAATCACCTTTCCAATGTCATCATTGTGTCTAGGAATTGTTTTGAATCTCTCTTCATAGAAAATAGCATCCCTAGATTCAATGACCGTATTTATTCCAATTGAGTCATTTGGCTCAATAACCATAAACCTATATCCCTTGCTATGCTCTGCATATCCCAAGAATATGCACTCAACTGCTTTGGCACCTAGTTTCTTTATTTTAGGTTCTAGTAGCCTTACAATTGCTCTACAGCCCTAAACCTTAAGGTATCCTGGATTAGGCTTTCTTTTCTTCCATAACTCATAGGGAGTAACATTGAGTTTTTTATGAGGTACTCTATTTAAATTATGACAAGCAGTTAAGAGAGCCTCACCCCAAAAACTATCATTAAGGCCCGAATGATAAAGCATGGAATTAACCATCTCTTCTAATGTTCTATTTTTCCTTTCGGAAATTCCATTTTGTTGAGGGGTATAAGCTATACTAGTTTCATGAATAATTCCTACATTTTCAAAATAGGCAGGGAAGTAATATTCTCCTCCTCTATCAGATCCAAGCATTTTAATGTGTGCATTACAAAAGTTTTCTGTTTCAGCCTTATAAATCTTAAACTTATCATGAACTTCATCTTTTCTATGGAGCAAATAAACATAGCAAAATCTAGAGTAATCATCAATAAAAGTTACAAAGTATTTCTTTCCGCCTCTAGTAGGAGTATTATGAAAATCACATACATCACTATGAATTAAGTGCAAAATTGAAGAAGTTCTTTCAATGGCCTTTGGGAATGGGGTTCTTGTAATTTTAGTGTGTGCACAAATATCACATTTGTAAACCATATTATTATCACATTTAGGAATAATATCATAATTAATCATTTTATGCATTTTTCTAGTATTCACATGGCCTAATCTACTATGCCATAAGGAAAGAGAGTCAACAATATAAGCAGAATTAATAGAAATTTCATTAATGCTAAGTTTGTACATACCCTCATACACATATCCTTTACCAACAAACACACCACCCTTAGACAGAATAAATTTATCACCATCAAAGACAAGCTTAAAATCATGCTTGTTAAGCAAGCTTACAGACACAAGGTTTTTCCTAATTTCAGGAACATGATAAACATTGGTAAGAGTCAAAATCTTGCCCGAAGTAAACTCGAGATTCACCGTTCCTTTCCCTTTGATTGCAGCAGTAGAAGAGTTCCCCATGTACATGCAATTTCCAGCAGTAGCTTCAACGTAGTTGGAGAACACGCTTTTGTCATTGCACACATGTCTTGTTGAACCGGAGTCAATCCACCAAGCATTGCCATTCTGTAGCATGTTTGCTTCAGAGATCACCGCGACAAATTTTTCCTTGTCTTTGTTCTCCTTCTTCTTTTTGAAAAGTCGACACTCCCTTTTAAAGTGCCTTACTTTTCCGCAATTGTAGCAGGAACCTTTCTTTTTCTTGCTTGGATTCGGGTTCTTGGAGGATTCTCCTTGCTCCCATTTTCTTTTGTTGTTACTTGCTTGTCCGGATTTCTTTTCATTATTCTGTCCAGATTTGTGGGTATTCATTTCTTCCGTCATATGCACCTTAGAAGTTTCCCTTTCCTGCGAGTCCTTTTTCTCTCGCAACCCTTCTTCAATCTGAAGATGAGTCCCTAAATCTTTAAGGGACAACTCCTGTTTTTTATGCTTAAGATTTTTCTTAACATCTTTCCATGACGGAGGAAGTTTATCAATAATGCATGAAACAATAATACATTCATCTATATTCATATTCAGCAATTTCATTTGGCCAAGGATGCATTGTATTTCATCAATTTGGGTAGTAGCAGGTTTAGCATCTACCATTTTATAATTCATAAAATGAGAGGCCAGAAATTTCTTACTTGTAGCATCCTCGGTCAAGTAGCGATTATTTAGAGTCTCCCACAACTCCTTTGCGGTCTCCAAATTCTGGTACACATCAAAGAGATTATCAGAGAGTGAATTCAGAATATGTCCTTTGCAGATTTCATCATCCTTGACCCATTTAATCCTCTTTCTGATCTGCGCTGGAGTTTCATCGTCATTCTCACTTGGCTTCGGGGTGCTTAGGACATAATCAACACATAAGGACAGAAGTAGAAATCGAACTTTCTTCTGCCAACGCCTGAAGTTTCCTCCATCAAATTTGTCTAGCTTGACAAATTCAGTCGTTAGTGCCTGAAGAGTTTTTGCCATGATTTCGTCTTAAGAATGTTGGATCTTGCTTCAACAAAAATTGTAATCTTTTGTCCAAAAATTTTTGTGCACTGAATTTCTGCACTTGAAAATCTGCACCGGTTGAATCTGCACTTATGTTACTTCTTCTGAACTGGACTGCACTGTGCTGATGTTCATGTATGCTCAATGAACGTACTGTAGTTGCTGCAATATAATTGTTGCAATTGAGTTTCTGATGTAAACTTCGCTGGTATGAAAATGGCTCCTAAGGCACGTGATGAACACGCTTTCCTTAAGACGAAATTCGCCCTCTATCCGGTGAAAAAGGTTGATGTGAATAGTCTTTAGGATACAATAGAGCCCCTGTCTTTTCCACAGATGGATATCAGCAGTTTGCACTCCTGATGACACCCCCTATACCCTGTGTATCCAACCAAGCCTTAGAATGATCTGGAGATTGTATTTGGCCAAGTACAATCTCTAGTATAGAAGTAAAATAGAAGTTTGTTTATGTGATTAGAGATGGAAAGGATTTATTGCTGAGAGAGATTTTTTGCGTGTTCTCAAATAAGGCTGAAGCAACTTATTTATACAACAATGGTGACTCTTTGAGAAGTCATAAAAGTGGTTGGAATGAGTTTTATTTTGAAAATGAAACCGCCTTAACTATAACTAATGTAACTGCCATAAGTTTCAAAATTTCAAACTTATCCAA
Organism: Adenophora triphylla var. japonica; assembly: GCA_022495995.1. Lineage (NCBI taxonomy): Eukaryota > Viridiplantae > Streptophyta > Magnoliopsida > Asterales > Campanulaceae > Adenophora > Adenophora triphylla. Next base: position 152,943 of record JAFEMH010005310.1, read on the forward strand.
CAACTTCTGTAACTAATGTAACTGCCATTAGTTTCTAATTTCAAACTAACAGTCACACACTTTCTCTCATTAAATTATTTTGAAAATATTCCAATAACTTTTAGGCTTAACACTAATCAAATCCTCCAATCTGTTTCCTCCTTGCCGACGCAACATATGGTGATGCTGCAAAAAACGTGTTGATTAGCCTACGTCTAGCAATCAGGACTGATCTTCTAACTTTTGACCTGAAACAGTGAACCCACGACTAGCCGAAATGGTCTCCGGCTTAGACCCTCGGGCGTGAGAGTAAGTATGGTGTTTATGAGCTTATAAATTATAATGAACAAGAGATATTCAGAATAACAAATAGCAATTACCTCTAAACCGTGAATGTTGTGAGGTATATATAGCCTTTTTGAGATGAAGTATAATTGTAGTAGGATTGTGCAGAATCCCTAGAATCATGGAACGAATCGTGTACGAGATTACGTACGTAAATAACGCCTGATTTGTAGGAACTTTTGTTATGGAAATAATTATAGACGCATTATGACTCTGTAGGTCGACATACGTCTTCGTGGGTCGAGGTCGCCTGCATGGGTCTAGGTCGACCTGACTGAATGATATAGCCGGATAAACCCTAAACTCTAACCCCAACCTCTAAACCCTAAACCCTAAATCTCAAATATCATATAATTACACCCCAACCCCTAACCCTAAATCATATACTTTATACCCCTAAACCCTAAACCCTAAATCTCAAATCTCATATACTTATACCCCAACCCCTAAATCCTAAATCATACTCCCTCCGTCCCACTATAGTTGACACCCAAGGAGTGGGCACGGGAACTAAGAAGAAACAATTAAATAAAGAAAATGTGTGGTAGAAAATGAAGAGAGAGAATGAGTGAGATAAATAGTAGTGTTGGTTGAATAAATTGAGTGGTGGAAAATGAAGAGAGAGAATGAGTGGTGGGGTCCATTAATATAAAAATATAAAAACTTGATTATTTTTGGAAGGTGTCAAGTGAAGTGGGACGGCCCAAAATGGAAAGAAGTGTCAAGTATAGTGGGACGGAGGGAGTATACTTTATACCGCTAAACCTTATATTTATTTATTATTATTTTTTAATTTTTATTCACTAGGAAATAATATTTTAGACTTTGTTAATTAGTAGTTTTTTTTTTTTTACAAAAAGGTATATAAAAAAAGATAGAAAATAAATAAATGAAAGTATATATATAGAAGAAAAGAGGGACGGACTACCCTATATTTATCTCTTTAAAATTTTTTATTGACTAGGAAATAATATTTTATAATTTCTTAATTAGTTTTTTTTAAAAAAATTAAAAATTAAATTAAATTATCACCTACGGAATTATTCCGTCGCTGATAAATCAAAAAATATTAAAAACAAAATTAAATTATCACCGACGAAATTATTCCGTCGCTGAATAATTAAAAAGAATTAAAAATTAAATGATATAATCAGCGACGGAATTATTCCGTCGCTGATTAATTAAAAGAATTAAAAATTAAATGATATAATCACCGACGGAATTATTCCGTCGCTGCTGAATTAAAAAAACTAAAAAACAAAATTAATTTTACACCGACGGAATTATTCCGTGGCTGGCTAATTTAAAAAAAAATTATAAAATATTTAATTACCACCGACGGATTAATTCCGCTGCTGGAAAATAAATAGCGACGGAAAATTTCGTCGGTAATCTCGGCGTCAAATTAGTGACGGTATTGAAACGAATATTCGACGAATATTCGTTTTTAGCAACGGAAATCAGCGGCAGAATCAAATTCCGTCGGTAATATTGGCGTCAAATTTATTCCGTCGCTATTGCATCATTTCCGCCGCTATATAGTGACGGAAGAATTTCGCCGGTGATAATTCCGTCGCTAAAAGACACAGTTTCTAGAAGTGGCAGAGGGAGAGGAGGGTGGAGTGTGGGACGCCTTGTGCGGAAGGGAAAGGGGGATATGAGACAACCCTTGCATTTTATTCCAGATCTAGGTCAAGTTAGGGGAGGGGTCGGGAGGGTTAAAATAGGGGTTTCATTTGCAACAATGTTCCCCTTTTTTGTTTGTCTTATGGGTCACTAGTTTAAAACATTTTCAATCCTTGTACTTTCATGTTAATAAAATTCATTGTTGTTCAATGACAACTAAGCATAATGGTGATGTAATCATGTCACACAGGCATTTTTAACGCAGAAATTGATGGATAACTGACGTAAGCACGACATCAACCAAAAAAATATGGGGTTAAGGGGGAACAGAAAAAAAAATCGGATTAAAATGAAAAAATAACTATATATTAGGGACTAAATAGTTACTTAACTCACTCGTAATACCAATATAGTATATGAGAATAAATCTCTTGTATCATTTTTGTGTAATGTATTGTGTATCACTAGCTAGATATTCAACAATTATATATTATTACCACTTTCATTATGATATTAGCGCTATAATTAATAACCATTGTATAACTTGTGATATATTATATGATACCAAAAATATGCTCTCTCCACTGAAATTGTAAAATCTAGTTCGCACAGTTAGGTTCATGCATGTTGTATTACTGTTGAGTCATACCCGTACCATAGTACCATCTTTATTCCGGATCAATCATTAAAAAAAAAAAAAATCAATTCTAAATTATAGTTATTCAAACATTGGTAAAATATGAAGTCAACTCAGATTTCTTTATCTTTGAGATAAGCTACAAGTATGTATATGCATATATAATAAAGTCAAGTGGGAATAAGATGACAATTAGTAGCTAGTTTTACAAGTCAATCTAGAGGCTCAAGTTGCAATTAGAAAAGTGTTTGCTAAGGACAAATATATGAAATCTACTTATAAATATTTGTCCAAACTTGAAGTTTAAATTTAGGGAAAATCAAATGTCACACTCCTTCAATAAATATAACAGATTTAGATTAGATGCTGTTGGATATTTTTAATTAAAAAAACGAAAATGAAATTTCACCCTCTTTCAATTCAAAGATCATGAGAGACCAAAAGTGTTCAAATGTTAGATTAGATTTAGTAACTGTAAGAACCCGAAAAAAAAAATAGACTTTTAATTTAATTATTATTATTAGAAAATAATTATTGTAATTACAATTATTAACTAACATTTAATAATTGGGCTATTAAATGTTAAATGAATGGGTTGAATGATTTAATTAAGATTGGGATAGATAAGTGGGCTTGTGAAGTAAAAGGGGCCCAAGGAGGTAATACCCAAATATAAATAACCAAAACCCTTTTTTAATTTCCCATAACCCTCATAATTTACAAAGAAAAATAAAAAAACCCTAAACCTAAACCTAAGGGGCAGCAGCCGCAAGGAAGGAGGAAAACGGCCGAGCTCTTGATCTTTTTGATCAATTCTTCTAAACGAAAAATCAAGGTAATGAAAAACCCTAAATTCTGGCTTTCGTTTCGTTCAATTTGGATTAGTATTGAATTAGTTATGAATTTTTGAAGATTTAAAATTATTTTATTCTAGGATGATAATTCTTAGATTTTAAATGTTCAATCTTGGAGTTTAATGAATTGATTGATGATTATAATGATGGGAAAATCTAGGTTTAATGATTAGGAGTATAACCTAATGTTGAATCTTAAATCTTGAATAATAAGATTATGAAATTCAAAGTATTAAGTTGTAAAAGCCCTAATTATGTTCATGAGTTGAATTAAGTTACTATGTTAATCATTCTTGGATGAAAAGAAGGAACAAAAAATAATGTTTGGGCATCTTATGGTTCAGCCGAATGACAGTAGGGTATTTAGGTATGTTTGGGTTGAAATTGTTAAGCTTTTGGGTTATTTTAAAAGGTTACAGTTAAGTTTCCAACTGAAAAAGGGCTAAACCGAATAGTTATAAGCTGAAATCATTAGAATTCTAAGCTGTACGATCGGGAATTAGATGGAGAACTTAATCAAGGACTAAACGCCAAAGTTTAAAGCTGCAGAAGGATCAAACTGTAATTAATTGGAAGTTGAGGGACTATTCTGTAATTAATTGAAAATCAAGGGACTAATTCGTAAATATTTAAAAGTCAAAGGACTGTTTTGCAAATATTTAAAAGTTGAAGGACTGTTTTGCAAATACTCATAAGTTGAGGGACTGTTTTGCAAATACCTAAAAGATGGAGGACCTTTTAGTAATTAACCAAAAGTAGAAGGGCTTAAGTGGAAATCCTAAAAGAGGAAAGTCTACTTTAGAGTTAAGATGTATGAAAATGATACAAAAGAGAACAACCCTAAATAAAATCAACATATAATTAGGGAAATTACAAGTCCAAGAATAATGGAATTCCCGAATAAGAAAATTTTTCAAAAATAGAAACTTTCCCAAACCTAGAAGATTACTAAATAAAGAAAGGAAAGAAGTTAAATTATAACGCATGAGGTTTGACTAAGTAGAGATAGTAAACGACAAATGGGTGATACTAAGTTACTCTTTCATGGTTGTAGATACGCACGGGAAGAGCTGTACAAGAAGTTAGACCAAGGTAAGGGATTACGTTCATTAAGTATTTGAATGTATCTTCCTTTGTTATAGAATTTCCTATTGATGATTTGTATACTACCAAGTGGCCGGTAGTTATTCATTTGTATTCCCTCGTTAAGAACGTTTTTGGGATATCTTACCATTGATGCGTTTTTGTTCAATGTGTATCTATGTGAATTGAAATTGACTTATGTGTTCTCGTACCATGAACACTATGAATATATGATGTTAAATTGTCCAATTGATGAGGACTCTATATGTATTTGGTCTAGACAGATTGAAATGACCTAAGGCCTAGACAGATTGAAATGGTCTCAAAGTTAAATAAATTGGTCTAGACAGATTGAAATGACCTAAGGTCTAGTCAGATTGAAATGACCTCACTATAGAATGAAATGGTCTAGTCAGAATGAAATGACCTAAATTCTATAGATGTGATTATCATGATATATCAGAATAAGGGAGCACCCCAGATAAAAGGCGTAGATTCTCTTATTCAGAATAAGGGGCCGCCTTAAATTAAAGGCGTAGATCTTCTTATTCAACGATCACCGAATAGGTGTATCAGAGTCACCCTAGATTAAAGGTGCACAATTACTTGGAATTGACGGACAAGTGTGTGTAAAGTTTTATCGGTTATTGTAAAAGTTCCACTACTTGTTATTTGAAAAAGTAACCTCCTTTGACATTCTCAGTACCAAAACTATTTATTGTACATGTTATCCTTTCATTGATATATTATTAAACTCCGTTCGTTTCGGTCGTCTCTTCTTAGAAACCGAAGAGACCCCGTATGAACTTACTGAGCTTTGTTCGCTCACCCTTTCATATTCTTTCCCCTCCCAGGTAATAAATGATTGGAGAGGATTGGCTGCGTGTTTGATGGATTAGCGGCTTTTGGAGTTCAAATAATTATTTTAGAATATTAAGTATTTCGAGCTAGTGGTTTGTACTTGCCGTAGAGATTATTACCGTTTTCAGCATTTAAGTTTATTTCAAATAGTGGTTAGTACTTTTGAATTATGGTTTTAGTAGCCGTTGGAGGCTATTCTATTATTAAATTAAGTATTATTATTATGTATGGATTTTGGGGTCGTTACAGTTGGTATCAGAGCCTGGTTTTAGGTCACATGGGAGATTTTAGAGCATTAAGCATATTAGAAGAAGTAGTACTTGAGTATAATTGGGCCTACCTAGAAAGTAATTGTGACGGAGGATTTAAGGTAAAATTTCTTAAGAGTCTAACTATGAACTGGTAGAAATTAAGAGATTGTAATTGGGAAGTTAGCAATTTTGAGAAGTTGCTGTTATGGAAACCTTCTGTGCAGGAAACTTTCTAAGTTTGGAAACTTTCTTTATTAAGAAACTTGCTATTTTAGAAACTTTCTATTTGGAGAACTTGCTATTTTAGAAACTTTCTATTTGGAGAACTTGCTATTTTGGGAGAGAACCTAGAATAAAATTCCCTTGGAATTATAACAAGATCCTCCGAGTGATCTAGAGGACAACTATTAAGTTTAAATGTGAATTGTTATTGAGGAAAAGACTTATAATAATTAAGTGAGAGAGCAAGCTTACCAATGGTATTATGAGCTTAAAGATTTGAAGGCTAATGTGTCGGTAGCTGAAGTTTCAAACGAATGTAACTTAGTGAATGAGAATGTTATGGAAGAAGTAGCTGAGGAAATGATAGGGAGTGAAGCCGCCCAAATTTTGAATTGATGATGAGAAGTGGAGTATTATACTATTTTATTGTTATTTCTAGAAGTGATATAGATTTAGCAAGTTTTTAGTTATGATAGAAAGAACTTGAGATATTTATGATTTACGTTTTGAAATTATGAAGTGAAAACTTTATTTTAGTCAAGTAAGTGATTTTCTTTGACTTATGTGTTTAATTATGTGAATTTTATTGTTCCTTAAGTGTTAAATATGTGTATTGACCTGGAACAATAGCCTAGTAACATGGCCCGTGGATGAAAAGTAAAGTCTATTGAAGCGACTTGTAGATATAATATGGCTTATTGAAATGGCCAAGTGTTGATTAATTAGCTTATTGAAACGGCCAATGAAGATGAAAATCGGCCTATTGAAACGGCCAAAAGTATGAAATTGTGAACATTGGTCTATTGAAACGACACAGGGAAATGTCTTGGTCTAATGAAGCGACCCATGAGTCTAGTTGAAACGACTTATGTAGAGTAAATGTGGTCTATTGAAGTGACCAGTAGGTCTAGTGAATTGACCTATAATGTACATGTTTAGTCTAATGAAACGACATATGAGGATGAATTAAGGGTCCGTTGAAATTACCTATGAAATTGTGCGGTCTAATGAAAGGACCAATAATCTAATGAAATGAATTGTGAATGTGTATTCGGTCTAGTGAAGCGATCGATGGTCTAGTAAATGGACCGATGATGTAATTGAAGTACGGTGAGACGCCCTAATTTAAGTGAATTTTGTAAGGTAGCAAGTATGAGTATTAGTAGTGTTGGTGCTGTTGAAAAGACCAATAAGTACGTTGAAAAGACTTATGAGAGTAATGCCTATCTATTGAAAAGACCAAGTGTTTAGTGAATTGACCTATGACTAGATTTAAATGTATTGAGTCTATTGAGACAAATTAAGTTATAGTATAAAATTATTAAGCATTTAAGTATTGCTAGTATAGGCGTGATTAATAGTGCCTTGTATTCATAGTACTGATAAGTATCGTAAAGAAGATGGTGTCGTAAGTAAGTACCCAAGTAAGAACTTTAACAATCGAAGAGTTGGGATTAAAAGCAAGGTCCGTGGTCAAGGATCTGATGAAAAATGTGAAGTGTGCAAAAGGGAAGCACCGGACTAATGAGTATCGGTACGAGAGAGAAGAAATTGAATTTGAAACACAGGCGTTAGAAGTACCTTTGGTGATAAATACTCCAACTAATGAGTCGATTCCTATCTTGTCTATGTATAAGGAGTGGCCTTTGACAATAGGTGATAGAGAACTCGAGATTGACCTAATAGAGTGGAAAATGAATGAAATTGACAATTATTCTGGGAATGGATTGGTTAGATGTCCATCATGCCAAGGAAGACTGTTTTAAGAAAGAAGTACATTTCAAATTGCTATCTGGAGAAGAGTTTTATTTTCAAGGATCAGAATCGAGAATCCGATCTGGTCTTATTTCGGGAATGAGAACTCGGAAGACGATGAGGAAAAGGATGTGAAGGATTCTTAGCCTATATGGGAGATACGGATAAGAAAGGAGTAAGTATAGAGTCTCTTTCAGTGATCGGAGGTTTAAGGATGTGTTTCCAGAAAACTTGTTAGGAATACCTGTAAGTACCCAAATCCGGATCGTCCAAATCCGTCAGAAAGTTAACCGAAATCCGTTAACTGGCCCGCTCGGAGTTGCCTTAGGAACTCGTTAAACTCCCGTTCTTTGTGCCAGCCAGAGACATCCGGGGCGCCCGTGCATCCCGACGTCGAACCGTACTTAGCACGTGTCATCTCACGTAAAAGTATGGCTTTCCACAGCATTTTCGGCACTTTCAGGGCATTTCGGACATTTTCGGTTTGTTATTTTAAAAAACGGACAAAGCGGGGACCAGGGGACAAAATCCCACATGGTGGTGACTCGAGCGGGGCACGTGGCGGCCATGCCACCTCCCTCTAGTCACCCTTCAATCAAATTCAAAGGGAAAAGACCAAAATACCCCTGATTTGCAAGCGAAGTCAGTGGGACTCACTGTGCACATTTTACGAAATTGCCCGGACAAGTCCTTCAAATTCTCAAAATACCCACAAAACCCCCTGGATTCGGGCCAAGTCCGTCAGGACTCCTACGCAATTTTCATCTATAAATAGAAGTTCTTTGTCAAAGAAAGCGAGACGAGAAAATTTACCCCAAAAAAATTCACTACCCCACGGCTTAAAGTTTGTTTTCACCCCTCCCAGAGCTTCCGTTACGTCTCAATTCGCGTGAAACCTTCGTATTTCGATCAAATACGCCCCTTACAACTTCGAAACAACCTTTCGAATCACTTTCCGTGTCCCGTACACACCTCCCGAGCCAAAGGAGTCGACCCTAGCCATAGGTATAACTCCCTCTCTCCGTTCCGTCTCAGTTTACGCGCCAGTCGCTATAACCGTTTCGAACGTCGTTATCGAAATGTAGACGCCTCCGTCTATTGGGGTCCGATACGTTTTAGCCCCTCGATCCTCTTCTCTTTCCGTAAGAGAAGTAATCACGGGTTAAAACGGTGTTGACCCGTTAGTTTACTTTTATGTCATTTACCATTCCGGATCGATCGATCCGTTGATCGTCATTTAATTTCATGCAACTTTACAATTCCGAGCCGTTTGGCCTCGTTGATCGTCATTTACAATTCCGAGCCGTTTGGCCTCGTTGATCGTCATTTACAATTCCGAGCCGTTTGGCCTCGTTGATCGTCATTTACGAATCCGGATCATTTGATTCCGTTGATACCGCACTTTAAATACTTTGTCATTTTACAAAGTCCGATCCGTTTGGATCGTGATAGTATTACTTTTCAAAGTCAGTCGCAACCCGATTCGTTGATCGCATGTCATTTAATACGCATTTTCCCGTAAAATCGTTAACAATGTAATGCCGGTTCAAAACCGGAGTTCGTCCGTCGAACTCTCTTTCAAAAGCGAAATGACGTTCGGCCTCCGAACGCTCATCTTCAAACTCAAAGCCGCCATTTGACACTTAAAATCATTTAATACGCATTTTTCCCGTAAAAATCGTTAACAATGACTCGTACGGTTCAAAATCGACGTTTGCCACGCAAACGCTCCTTTCAAACTCCAAACCGACGTTTGCCACGCAAACGCTCATTTCTGTCTCAAACCGACGTTTGTCATTCAAACGCTCGTCTTTTCAAAAGTCACCTAATCAACGTTTGTCATTCAAACCAAGATTAAGCTTGTCATTCAAGCCCCCATTTCAAAAGACACACACACACACACACGATTTTGAGAAAGGTAGAAAGACTCGTCATGCGAGGCGTTTCGGCCGATCTCGTAATACTCTACCCGAAACGTAACTTGACCTCCGAACCTAACAATCTATGGTACAAAAAAAACTTTTTACTCGTTTTTGCTGTCAATAAAAATGATCCCTTTTTTCAAAGCCTTTTCCTAAGTTTTTGCTACCAATAAAAATGACACATTTTCACAATAGCCGTTTCTCAACGTTTGGGCTCAAAATACAAAAACCGCGTGGCGACTCCTCATTTTGTTCCTTCCCATGAAGCGAGGTCTCAGACACCAACCCCTCCGCGAAAGACAACCGCCTTTTCCGCGCCCCCCCACCCGCGCGCGAAAAGATCGGGTAATTTCAGTTGGCGACTCCGCTGGGGAAAAGATACTTTTTCAAAAGCGCGATGTTTTCTAAAAAGCCTTCCGTGGGTCAAACTTTCGTTTACCCTTCCTCGTTTTCGTGTGTGTGAGTTCCTTTAAACCTCAAACGGTTTTTGTTTCGAAAGGCATTACATTGTCAACTTTTCAAAATCTTACCATGTTTGTGCATCCCCATTCATGTTTGATTTTCATTGCTGTCTTTTGAACTGTGCATCATAAATTCTTTAAGACACATTCTGAAAAAAAATCTCTGTTTTACTCGGAAAAAGAATTTTAGTGACCGCACACTACGCGCACTTGCGCCTCGGAACACCGCACTTCACGTGCACTTGCGCCTCGGTACCTTTGCACACTGACCCCTAACCCGGGATGGCCTTATCGGTTGCACTCCGATTGGTGCCGAGACACCTTTCGGGCGCGCGGGGTCGTCCCAAACATCCCATCCTAGCCCGTGTAAGCCATGCACTCTTTGTGTCACACTTTGTCCAAGACCCGGTTGGTTTTGGCTTAGCTCGTGTCATAAAGCCTAAGTGTATGTTTTTCACGCCGGGCCCGCTCAGAGTCAAGCTCGAGAGTTTGAGACCGAAGGTCGTTCCCGACCCGAAGTCTTGAGCTTTTCGGCCTTGACTTTGACGGAGCTCTGCCGAAAAATATACCCGAAGGTTCAATGTGGCCGTGTCACCAAACCTCGCCGTATGTATCGTACCGGCCACAACTTGGCCAACGCTAAAAAGCTAAGGTCTCTCGCACAAGCGAGTCGGGAAGGTCATGCCCAAATTTTGGCACGATCCCCACCTTAACTTAAGGACGTTGACTTCGGCCGTGGCCCGTACGTCACACACGTTGAAAGTTTGCGTGATCGGCTAGCCTTAAGTTCACTTTTTCCTTTGTCGGTGGAACTCGCTTGCCTTATCGAGACCTCGCTCGGGATAGTCCGTCTGAGAAAGATGATCTACAATGGAAACGAGGGGCTTATAAGCGTAGTGACGAGATCCCGATTAGAGCTCTAGGATTAGTTGCGAAAAAGAAGACACGCTCTTTTCCAACCAATTAGGACTACGAGAAACGTGCTTTAAGTAAACATTAATCGGTAAGCGCACATTGCACAAGCCCGAAAACCTTGAGCCAAATCCCTTTTCCGAAGCCTAAACCCTTCCTTTCGTTCCCTGCGGCGACGAGAAAGTGGTTCAGATTTCCGGGTCGGCGCCTTGCCGGGATCACGATAACGGCGGCGTCGAGACGGTTCTTCGGTTCCCTCGGTTCCCTCGGCCGGAATTTCCGACATGTCTAGCTCACCGAGAAATCGTGACGGGGAAGGACCCCGCCACCGTGCAGATATGACATTGGAAGAAGCCATCCGGGCTTGTGAGGTTCACAAGAGGCGAAGAAGATCGGCGGAATTTCGTGGTACGGCTTCGAATGAGCGTGGTATAGCGGCTATCCCCGGTCGGACGGTACTTTTGTCTGGTCGAGGATGACGATTCCCCGAAACCGGTTCACCCAAACCTTCAATCGGGTTCCTCCCCCGCCAACTTACGGGATGCCTTCCAACCAAGGAAAGCAGTAGGCCTAGGCTCCATGTTGCCACCTCTCGGGGACCACTGTCAATTTTGGTCGGCCCGGTGCTACGCCCGTCACTCCAATATCACCGGCGCACCGGCCGGACCATCTCGGGATGCCAATATCCTCAATACCCTCCGGGTTCGTCCCGTTGCCTATACACGAATCCTAAACACCGGGGACAAACCCCGATACGAGTTCGAAAAAGGCTCCGTATATTCTCATATACCAAGCCTTCCACCTCCAATCACTACCGCTCACGTGGTAGCACCGGCGCCGAGCCTCACGAGTCCACCCTTGGACCCAACCTTAACCTGGATGGTCGAGCAAATGAAAGACACAGCCACCATGAGCGGCTCAAAGCGGGAAACGCTCAAATCCGCGAGATCAGGGAATGGTCACGCCTCTCCCTGCCGAGTTCGGAATCTGGGAGATGGACCGATTCGATGAAACCGAATGTCCTCAAACGCACGTCGACACCTACGTTCTCGGCATGAGAGCAAAAGGAGCAACCCTCCGGCCAAATGGCCGACCACTTCCGGCATACGCTCAAAAGTTCGGCGTTACGATGGTTTACGAGGGTCAAGCTGCGGATCGCCGCACACAGGAGCAGATCGGTAACATCTTCTGGAGCGGTACGGATCCAACTTAGAGTGGGAAACAAGTCGCGAGGACTTAATCACCCGCGAGCGAAGCGGATGAAAGTGTTGGGGAATTCTACAAGAGATGGGTGGAAACTCTCAGAGATCATGGAGCCGCTCTCGAAGACGAGCAGATGCGGATCTTGAGTCACACTTAAGGCGAGTCCATCGAAATCTCATCGAGTCACAATTTCTTCCCGAGATCTCCGGGCCATGGTCAATGCCGGCTCACGGTTCGAGAAGGATCTCAAGGAAAAGTTGGCTCTTTGCCACGGCCATACGAGATACCGCTCAGCGGTTGCATTCAATCCCGCAGGCCCCGGCGAGGAAAGATACGTCCGTCGGCTACGTCCCATCGGGGACAACGGTCGGGTAACGAGAAACCCGGTCCCACAAAGCAACGATTCTACTCGAAGCGGCACTGTCGTACACTTCGACAAGTTGGACATGCCAGGCAAAGATCTTTGGAAGGGTTAATCGAGGAGGGTCTCCTTAAGCCGTTGCCAATTATAAACCCAAAATTCCCGTAGCCAATGCGGACAAGAGCAAATCTTTGCGCCTTCCATCGGTATCACGGCCATACCACTGACAATTGTTTGGGGTTACGATACGAAATCCGAACTTGATAGAAGAAGGCAAGTTAGAGCGCCCCCGTGGGCCCAATACGATCGGGAATCCTTTCCAGAACAATAACGGCGTGAATTCCATTGAGTGGGTGCCCGAAGAGTGCCACGAGAACCGGTTTCTCCGCCTCTTTCGGTGAATCCTCCTCTAATGTCCACATCGGCTACGATGTTTGCGGCCCCACTCCTTTGCACAGATACGAGTCTCGGCGTAGGAGCAATCCTCAGAGAAACAAAAGAAGAAATCCTCTCGACGGCAGGCGAGAGAAAGATACGAAGGCTGGAGATACCGGTGTAGGTACACTTGGAGAACCCTCAGGGAGGTTCGACTACTACGTGCTTGTACTCCCGGCCGAGTCCTCTTTGCCTCCGGGCCATGCGGCTTTAGAGCGAGACGGGGGTGGGAAAGCCGAAAAGTCCCGCTCGAAACCGAGTCGAGGCCACAGGACAGCTGGAATACCTCGGATCTTGGTAATCTTCTTGCCGATCGAAGCCTAATCCTCAGCGGGATCGGCCAAGATTCAATTTGTCCGGCTTAGAGCTCGGACCGGTAAAGGAAGATCAAGGTCGGCTTAGCGATCGCAGCTCGATCAATGTGCTAACCAAGGGCGGCAACCGCCGCGGGCGGCCTCGACACAGCTCACGAGGTTCCGACAAAGGCTTTACCTCGCAAGAGGAAAGACGGAAACGGATGGCTGGATGACTCTCCTTCTACGGATAGAGACGAGATCTACGACTCCCGTCTGTATGGCGGCATGATCACGTTACGCGACGAAGACTTACCGAGACGCCTCGGGGCATAACGAAGCTCTGTACATCACTCTCCAAACTCAACACCATATCAACTCCCCGGAGTATTGGTAGATAACGGGTCAGCCGTTAATGTCCTCCCTCTCGGCATGATGCGAGGCTCTCACGCATCCATGAAAGCCACACTTTGATTCCGTCGGCTCGGACTATCGAGGCCTCACGACAACTCGTCTCGTCCCATCACAGGGACGGTGACTCTGGAACTACGGTTCGAAACCCCGAATGGTGCCGTGCAAAATTCCACGTGATGGACATTCCATCCGAGTTAGAGGCTCTTTTGGGACGCCCTTGGCTACACCACATGAAAGCCATAGCTTCCACTCTCCATCGGTGTGTTAAATTCATTAGCCGGCGGGAGATCTTGAAGTCATCCGAGGGGATAGTTTCCTCATGGGAAACGAAGCGAGAACGATGGCATGTAGCGTGTCCGCACTCGGGCAGGGGTTACCTCCTTGAATCAACGAGGACTACGGGGCAAATCTCATCGGAATCCCTCGAGTCCGGAGATGCCCGGCTATGTAAACGTACTCGGCGGGGCGGACCACTGAAAGCGATCAGATACATCAAGTTCAAGCTGTCGTTTCCAACATTTGGAGGCGGGTGGAAGGAAACGGTCGAACATCGCCATGATGCGGAGCACATAAACCCCCGATCTCCAATCGGAGATTCGTCGGCCATTCTCCCGAACCCGACTCTCTACGGCCCCGCCCAGTGAAGAGGTTTTGTGATAAAGGTCAGCAACACCAGTCATTCTCGTGATGAATGCATGGAAGTTGTATGGGATGTCCTCCACGAGGAACTACCGCATTGCACCCTCTTCTCCAACGAAGAGCATGATGTTTTCTAGCTTTGCTCCGGCCAACGCCTTGGCCGGACGCAAATACGTCCCTACGTTTGGATTGAGCAGTCGGATGACGATGAATCTGGACTCTCCGGAGTCGAAGATGCGGCGAGACCCGCAAGCGGACCTCTGCATTCACATGCTCGGTTTGAGGACGGAACTCCTTCCGATCGGGTCACCTACGACCAAAGGTTCAATACCATGGAAATTGTCAAGCTCGACGTCCGATGCAGGCTATCCGATAATTGGAAGCACGTGATTCACGCGAAGAATCCCTACGATCAAGTGAATGACGACGACTTCGTCAATATCATCTATTCCGAGATATCTGATGAAGCCAGGATCCGTCCTTGTTATCAGATTACGCAACACCAAGGTCACCCTCGATGGCCCATACTCATGGTAAACGAGGCATTGGCCAAGCGAGCTCGGAAGCTCATCATTACTTCCAGTACCGGCCCGGTGGCAGCCGGCCCGTGCGTCGATCAAGCTTATACCCTCAAACGCCGCAGGCGAGGGCAACGGCGAAGGAGACCCAAGCTCCTCACCTGCTACGAGTCGAGGATCAACCTCGGGAACGCTTGGCGGCCACCCCGAAAACATGCGTGAAAGTCTTCCCGCATGGCGAGTCGGCTTCGACATAGGAAATGACCACCTCGGCATCAACATGCTCCGGTTCGATTCTACTCCCAGTAGTCGCGGCCGGATTCGAGACATCACGCCGGTCATTGCTAGCTTTGATAGACTTGGCGATCGAGCGAGATCACGAGACCGTCGACATTGCGAATTCAATACCCCGTGGGGTCAATCAACGAGATATGGGCAAATTTCTTGGTAATCGAGATCAAGGAAGGCCGCATGGAATGTCCCGGTCCGACTTCCTTCGTCAATGTAATCCAAGTGTTCCCGCCATTCGGCGATTTGAATGTAATCACGGTTACGGACACTAGCCGGACGATGCGCGCCTACGGAGGCTGCCTAGGTCTCGCGGAAAGCCCTCATGGAACTAGCCGCTCGAAAGTCGTCTTTGGGACGAAGACCAAGCTCGAAAGACCTCGGGGACCAAGCCCTTAAAGTGTCGCGGGCGGCTTCGGACGAGAAAGCTAGAGGCCACTCTAGACCGGTTCGACCTCAAGAGTTTTGCTCATGGCAACTTCCACGACTACCGTCTGTTCTCATCCAACCCCCTACGCCGAGGCAAGGGTGGTCAACGGTCCCAATGACCTAGGAGATGGAACGACACGGCGAACGAATCCCGGCGCTTACCTTCAGAGGAAAGCAAGTTCTCTGTGAAAACGGCTTGATGAAGACTGATGAAACCATTCTTTTCCAAGCCAGGCATGGAAGTCAACAAAAGCCCAGGACTCCACGAGAAGTGTCTGGGGAGGATGGGAACGGATCATTACCGCACTCAAGGTGAAAGGCCAACTCGGGGAGGAAGGTGCATTTAA